>CAKNYM010048300.1:79946-102760 GCA_932195095.1 Andricus curvator
TCCCAAAATTGATAACATAGTTCATGGACGGTCCCTTACTACAATTCAGAAACTCAAACGACCTTGACCTTAGCTCTGCATACTCTGCAGTAGTAGTAGGGTATCATCCTCAAAATGCTGAGAGATGACGCGCTGACTGCTTTCTGGCTGTTCTTGATTAATCGCGGTTGCTCTTCTCGACTCCTATTGATTTCACTGGATTTCAGACACTGCTATGTCTCAATTCGGGAGTAACTGAAGACTCAGCCAAGGCGAATGATTTTTACTTGGTCAGGAAGAGTAAATGAAAATCATTAATAACACCTGCTATACGAGGTGTTGATTGAAGGTTCAAGAAGCATCAGACTTGTAAATCTGACACGCAGTCAGCATCGTTTGACGCTCATTCAGAGCTTCTTACTCGGGTCTGGTCAACATCTATTATGTGAAACATATCACAATGGACCATGACGCAGCTCATGGATAATTGAACGTTTCAGTGGCTCAGTCGCTGCCTGACACAATAACGGGATTCCCCTGAATCGAAGCCGGAAGAGCATGGACCGAATTATTCGATAGGGCAAAGCACTTCTGCGAATCAAACATATCTTCACTTAATCACAAAATGCCTGGGGGCAAAACTACTTTTTTCGGGCGAATGTTTTTTATTCGTCAAGTTCATGCCGATGCCAATCGTACTAATTAATTTTGGGAAGACTAATCAGAAATGAGAATCATAATCGGTGGGGGATTGTATGCTTGGAAATTTTGAACGAGAGATTGAATATTCAGTTTCATATTTCAGACTTCAAACTCCATTCCCTATTCCCCTATTTTCTTGTTTTTATAGAATTTCTTTTTTCTAGTTATTTTGCTTAAACGCAAAATTAAATGATAGGGTAACTGTCCCAATTACTGCGGTATCAACCGATGGTCTCATTTTATTTAGCTATTATTTTTATTATTTAATAAAATGAAAAAAATGAAGTTAATTCTATTTCATTTAAAAGTATACTATTATAATTTTGGTTTGAATTTTATTTTGTTTATTTGAAAATTCTACTATTTGGTTTGAAATTTAATTATATTGTTGACAATTCAACTATTTTGAGGTCAACGATTTATCACTTTGGTTAAAACTATAACTTAATTGTTAAAAATTGGTTTATTTTATACTAGAAAATTAACTTTCATAACTGAAAATTTAACTATTTCATTTGTGGTCGAATTATTTTATTTTTTTTTTTGTGGAAACCTAATCTTCTTGGTTAGAAATTCATCTTTCCCGTCAAAAATTAAACTGTTGAGTTGAATATTCAACTCGTTTGTTTCAAATTCTTCTTTTTTTTAAAGATTCATCATTTCAGTAAAAAATCATCTCTTTGGTTAAAAATTCAACCATTTTATTAAAAATTGGATTTTATTGCTTGAGAATTAATTTTTTTTAATGAAAATATAATTATTCCGTTTTTTGTTGAAAAATAATTTTTTAAATTGAAAATTGACCTGTTCTCATTGAAAAGATTCAACTACTTTTTCTGAATATTCATATTTTTTTGGTTGAATTCAATTGTTCTTTATTCCGAATTCAAATCATTTTTGGTTTACATATCAACTGTTTTGTTGAATATTAGTATTTTAGATTGAAAATTCATCTTCTATGGTAGGAAACTCATCTTTTTATATTTAAAATTAATCTTTTTCAATAAAAAAGTAACTTTTTTGTTAAAAATTCAATTATCTTTCAAAAAATTCGTCTTTGTTGTGTAAAAATTTGGCTATTTGGTTGAAAATTTTATTATATTCTTCAAAATGTAACTATTTTGTTAAATGTCATCTTTTTTGGTCAAAGCGTCAACTACTTGGTTGAAAGTTGAACCACTTTGTTAAAAATTATTTTTCTTCATTAAAGATTCATCTCTTTGGTTACAAATGTATCTTATTCGTCGAAAATTTCTTTTTGTTTTGTTTTGTGAAAAATAATTTGTTTACTGAAAATTTAATTACATATTCAATTTTTGGTTGAAAATTTATCTTTTTTGGTAGAAACTTGATCTTCTTGATTAAAAATTCATCTATTTCGTTGGAAATTAAACTATTTAGTTGATTATTTAACTCTTCTTTTTCAAAATTCTTCTTTTTTTTTAAAGATTTATCATTTTAGTTGAAAATTTGTCTCTTTGTTTGACAGTTTAACCATTTTTTTGAGAAATCGATTTTTTCAGTTGAGAATTAATTTTTTTAAGTGCAAATGTAACCATTCCATTTTTCATAGAAAAGTAATATTTTCAATTGATAATTGATTTGTCTCAGTTAAAAAATCTCAAATATTCAGTTGAAAATTGTTCAAAATTCTTTTTTGCTTAAAAGTTGAACTATTTTGTTGTTATTGCAACTTTTTGGTTAAAAAATGATTTTCTTTTTGTTGAAAATTTGTCTTTTTGGATTGAGCATTCATCTATTTCGGTAGAAAATCTTTTGTGGTTGAAAATTGAACTATTTTTTGAAAATGCAATATATTTCAACATTAAATCTTAGGAATTCAAAATGTTTCATATTGATTCCAATATGATATTTACATTACTTTTCTTTAAAAAAATTGATTTCGCTATTATTCCTCTATTTCTGTGAAAAATTACCTTATTTTTCTCTTTTTAAGAGAATTTTGGGCTCTGTTACTTCTTGTATAGGGGGGGGGGGGGCACAAAATTGGTAACGTAGTTTATGGATAGTCTCTTACTACAATTTTTAAACTAAAACGTCCTTGACGCTAGAGATATAAACAATTATTCACCGTGCACGCGCTTCCTGTATACTTAACAGTGATAGTAGTAGGGCACCATCCCCCCAGACTCGAGAGATGACGCACTGACTGATTTTGGCCTGTTTATTGCAAATTTTGAACAAAATAGTTTGATATTGAACCCATGAAATAAATTTCCAACATAGTAGTTCAACTTTTGACCAAGTAATTGCATTTTTAACTGAAAACTATCGTGTTTTCAATATTCAAAATTTAATACTTAACGACCGTCGAAAATTCATCTTTCTTGGTTGGAAATTAAACTTTTTTGTTGAAAATGCAACTGTCTTGAAAAAATTCGTCTTGTTGGCTCGAAAACGTAACTATTTGGTCAAAAGTTCAACTATTTTGTTGAAATTTTTTTTTCTCAGAAGTTAAATCATTTCGTGGCTATTGCAACTGTTTCGTTAAGAATGAATTTTTGTTGTTTCAAATTCAAATATTTTGTTGAAAGGGCATTATATTTCGACATGATATCTTAGGAACTCAAAACGTTATATATTGATTTCAATTTACTTTCGTAAGTAAACATATTATTTTCTCGGTTTTGCAAGAATTTTGGGCTATGTTACTTTGTGGGGGGGGGGGGGCGAAAAACGAGTAAAGTAGTTTAAAAACGTCCCTTACTACAATTACAAACCCAAACGTCCTGGATGCTAGAAATATAAACAAGCATGCACAGCGCATGCGCGCCCTGAATGCCTAGCTGTAGTAGTAGGGCACCATCCACAAAGGCAATCAGACTTTTTTTTATTAAAAATGCAATATATTTGTACTTCAAATCTGAAATTATTTTATCTAAAAGAATGTATTTCCCTATTAGTCCCAGGGATGGGAAGTAAATAGTTCCTTTTAACTAGAATAAAAGATGTTTAAGCGATGTTATATATGATGGTTAATGACATACTTCAGACCAAAAAAAAGGAGTTCGTTATTGGATCCTTTATTTCATAGTAGTGTTGTCTACGTTTCGAAAACCATAGTTTTCCTCATCAGGCCAATAAAAATTTGTCAAATTGCCAAGTTTCACACATCTTAGGTTTTTAAAAGGTTCCTATTTCTCTTCTTCATCTCTCTATAAATATATGAAATAATTTTCTTTTAATTGAATATCACTAGAGTAAAGAAAATTTTTTGAGGTTAAAAATTGTAATTGATATATTTACCTTCTAACTCTTCATTTTTCCGTTCAACTTTAATTTGAATAGTATAACTTCTTTAAAATTGATTTTTCCATTATGAATTTAAAATTGTAAAATTAATAATTTTGTGAACTTTGTTGAAAATAATTCGGAAACATAACTGCCGTTATGCTCCATTTTTACACAGAGAAAGAAAGGAAGAGAAACCTTAACAGAGACAGAATTAGCAATGACGTATCATCAATTTTTGAAAATTCAGAAATTCAAATAATTTTTTGAGTTAAGGAATCCAAAATTATATTATATATTGGACTGTAATTATTAAGATCTGAAATTATATACAAGCATTCATTACTATTTTTCTTAATAAAGAACATTTCTGCTATTAATCTTTTTAATTAATAAGGTTCATGATGTAAAACTGCAACATTTTCCCAATAAATTAAATGTCCAGTTTCAACTTGGTGTTTTGCTATGACTTTATGGTTTTTTGAAGTTTGTCTAAAAATAATTTTATAAATTCATCAAGTTTAGAGTCAATTTTAAAATTTGTTGTAATATTAAAATCATTTAACATCCTTTTAATTACAAAAGATAACTTTCCATGGTAAGAAATTGATACTGTTGGTTTAAAATTTAAATTCCTAACTATATTCAAATTAGTTTGGTTGGATGAAGAATCTGTGATTGTTTTAATTTTATTATTAATCTGTAATTGAATAGATGCTGTTGGATAATTATTTAAATATAGAGTTTTTTTGGATAAATTCAATATTTGAATTCTGAAATGATTCATGTGATAATTTAAGCGCTGTGTCTACAAGATTTTTAACTATAGAAATTTTATGTTGTGTTGGATGGTTAGAAAGAAAGTATCTTTACGATACCAATCTGTGATGATATTACCTGAGTCAGTTTTTATAACTTTAACATTTAAAAAAGGAATAGAATTATTACTTTCAATTTCATGTGTAAATTTAAGTCTTGGATGATAAAAATTAAATTGATTTATAACATAAGGTAGTTTATCTTTCGGTAATATAATTAAAGTATCATCAATGTATCTAAAATATGTTTGTAAAGAAAAATTAAAATTTTTTATGACTTTTGATTCTAAGTCTTGCATAACTAAATCAGCTAGTATTGGAGAAATGGGAGAACCCATAGGTGTTCCAAATATTTGTCTGTAAAATTTGTTATTAAATTTAAATACTGTTTGTTCAATTGAAAATTTTATTCCTTCTTCATAAAGAGGTAAATCTGTATAGTTTTTTATATTAATCCATCTACTTAAAATACTGTTGATAACTAAATCAATTGGAACATTTGTGAATAACGAAGAAACATCTAAAGAAACCATGATATGATCAGGTGGAATTGATTTATTAATTATTATATTTTTAAATTCAAAAGAATTTTTTACTTGAGATTTTGGTACTATTAAAGCTTTTTTAAGAATGCTATTGAAAATATTGGTCATTTTATAAGTCGGTGAGTTCATTAATGAAACTATAGGTCGAAGTGGACAATTATGTTTATGAACTTTAGGTAACCCATAAATTCTAGGAATGTTAGTGTCATGTACTAAAATATCTTTGCGTAATATATCTTCACCTAAATATCCATTAATTCACCAAGAATTTAACATTTTAGATGTTTTATTTTTCAATTCTTTTTCAGGGTTTTCATTTAATTTTCTCATATGTGTATCATTTAATAATTCTTGCATTTTTTTAACATAAGGTTCCTTTTTGAGCAATAATGTAATGTTACTTTTATCTGCTTGAGTTATTAGTAATTGTTTATTAGATTTGATAAAAGTTTGTGTTTTATTAATATTTTGTGATAAGACTCTATCAACATGTGTAATTTTATTATCTTGTAAAAAATTATGTAATGTATTAATTATTCTATGTCTTAACATATCACCATCTTCAGTATTTTCAATTAAACCAATATTTGACTCTATATCTTTAACAATATCCAAAATTATTTTACGTTTGTTTGTTAAAAAGGAAGAACTGAATTTATTTCCTAACCTTAAAATATCATTGACTTTTTCAGGAATATCAACATTACTAAAATTTATTATCCAAGCATCTTTAGAATCGGAATTAATTGTATCTTTATGTTTATTTATATTGATAGGTACTTGAACTTTACTTTTAACTTTTAAATTTTGAAGCTTTTTTTCCAATCTTTGTTTATCTTTTAAATTATTTATTGTGCTATTTAATTGATTTTTAAAAATGTTAGTATATATATTAGTAGGCAATGAGTTTCTTAAATTTATTTTAACGTTATTAAAATTTTGTTTTAAATATTCTAAATATTCTAACTCTTGTTCAAATTCATGAACTTTTTTACATCTGTAAAAGAATTTGGAAAATTATTTTTGATTTCGTTGAGATATATATTGCTGTGAACTTAAATTAATTTGTTTAATTACTAACACTTTATACATAAGCTTGAGTAACATCAAATTTGAATGTAACAGATTCGTTAAAAAATTTTGTTAGTTGAATCCTTTTAACTAGTTATAAGTAAGTAACGGATTGCTAACTAGTTACATTTTTTTCAGTAACATTTACTATAAAACCCGTTATTTTTTTCGTGACTTTCGAAATGTAGTTCACAAGTCTTTTTTATGACAATCAATCAATTTTATTGCTTTTCCAACTATTTTTTTATTTTTACTTTTCAGATTGTGGTGGCAGATAGCCATATAAATGTATAGCTCAATATAGGAAAATTGAAATTTTTCTTCAACCCTGGGATTCAAAATTTTCTAGAATCTTTCAAAACACTAAGAAAGAAATAAAAAAATAATTTCAAAGTTAAATATTCATTTCTCTTTGGTTGATAATAAACTTTATCAACTGGAAATTGAACTATTCCAGTTATTTTACTTATTAGGTTAATTGAAAATTCATCTTTTATAGTTACAAATTTTATTACTTGGTTAAAAATTTAATTATTTTGTTCGAAATTGAACGATTTTGAAAGAAAATCATTTCATTCGGTTAAAAATGCAACTGTTTTGCTGAAAATTAGTTTTTTGGTTAAATTAAACTGTTTTTGATTTCAAATTAAATTTTTTTGGTTGCAATATATAAACTCTTACATTTTTAGTTGAGGATTCATCTTTTTTCCTTCAAAATTAATTTTTTAAATTGAAAATTTAACTATGACATTTTTGGTTGAAAACTGATATTTTTCAGTTGAAAATTCATATATTTTCTTTAAAATTCGTCTTTTTTTGGTAAAATATTAAACAATTTAGTTGAAAATTCGTCTTTTTTGGTCGAAATTTCGTCTTTTACATTTTCTATTGAGAATTCATCTTTTTGGATAAAAATATTATTATTTGGTTGAAAATCAACTTTTTTGTTGAAAATTTGCCTTTTTGGCTTGAAACTTCAACAATCTGGTTGATTTTTTTCTGTCTTGACTAAAAATTCAACTATTTTGTTGAAATATAAACTATCACATTTTTTGTTAAGAAGTCATCATTTTTGGTTGAAAGTTGAACTACTTTCTTAAAAATGTTTTCGTGTTGAAGATTCATCATTTCAGTTGGAAATTTATCTCTTTCGTTGAAAAATTAACTATTTTGTTGAAATTTTTTTCGTTAAACATTAATTTTTTCAAATGAAAAATTAACCATTTCATTTTTGGTTTAAAATTGATATTGTTTAGTTCAAGATTCAACTATTTGGTTGCATATTTGTTTTTTTCTTTATTTGAAAATACATGTATTTTGTTGAAGATGCATGTATTTAGTTGAAAATATGTCTTTTTCAGTTGAAAATTTATAATTTTTATTTGGAAATTCGTGTATTTTGTTGAAAATTCAATGTCTGGTACAAAATTTTCTATTGGTCTCAGAATATTGTAAATCTTTTAGAAGTGGAAGTCGTGACTAGGTAAATTTAGAAAAACACTTTCAGAAAGAAATAATTAATTTTCAGCGCCAAAGAGATTCATAGCTCAAAATAAGAAAGCTGAAATTTTTCTTCCACACTGAAATTCAAAAATTTTCCAAAACTTTCCTTGTTTTAGAAATATTATGTGGGACATGAATATACCTACAACTTTCATTAAAAAGTGTATCAACTATCACTCATAAGTTATGAATAAAGTTTTGTAAAAATCAAATTTGGATATATATTTCACAAATACAAAAGTAACTAAAAAATTAACGATATTCACTATTTTTGGGAAATGCAACTGAGAAAAAGTTGCATTTTGAATCAATAACGATAACGATAAGTAGTTACTTTTTTCGTGGTAACGGTAACTATTAAAAAGTAACTTACCCATCTCTGATGATTCCCCTATCTTTGTCTGATATTTTGACATTTTATATTTACTCTTGATTCATTACCGAAGCTTCGTATTAGTCTGGGGGGGGGGTATGGTTGTTAAATTGGGGGGGGGGTATCAAAAATGGTCTAAAATTGGTAACATAGTTTATGGCCTGCCCCTGAGTAAGTTGTTAAGTACGTTATGATGTTCTGATGAAGATAATCGTGAACCTGCTTGTAGATTAAATTTGAATTTGAATAAAAAATCGTTGCCTTTTCACGCCTTTGTTGAAAGGGTCGTATCGAATGGTCGATTTTCCAGGTGAATTCACTCACCTCATTTTCCTTTGTCGGGCACTTATGCTTACCTGGCCTGACGAAATATCATGTTTTCTGCTCTTAAGATGAACAAAGAGACTCGCCGCTCCACTTACAAACACCTTTCCTGATCCCAAGTAAACAAGGAACGGATTTTAAGCTGTTCCACAACCAACACCCGATCCTCGCATCTGGTGATCTTTCATCAGTCTCTTAGCTTAGCTTGACACCCTGACCCTTTTGCACACAGAGAAAAAAATTTCTTCATATGTATGAATATTATCTATGTTCAGTGATTGGAATATTATCCACACTGTGAAATTTTCTTCGACCGTTGTTATCAATAATGAAGTCAATTTATATAAGAATTGTGTTATGGTCATACGGTCCAGTAAAAATAATAGTGGATTCAGTTGTCAAGAATCATGCTTTATTCGTCAATTTTATTAAAACCAACGTACGTTTCGACCTTGTTGCAGACCTTCTTCAAGGTAATACATAAAATTTGTTTGTCTGATGTTGAATATGTGCTGAAATCAGAGTTTCTTTTCTAGATCTGATTAAGAAAGTACGTTGCTCCTTCAGATTGACTAAAGTTCTGTTGGTGCGTATCCAATTTCCTATAAGTTGTCTCGGAGCCTCTCCATATTTCCTTTGTATGTAGTTTAAATAACGCATGATATCGCAGAACGTGATTGACCTTGATTAAAATATCTATGTTCAGTGATTGAAATATTATCCACACTGTGAAAATTTCTTCGACCGTTGTTATCAATAATGAAGTCAATTCATATAAGAATTGTGTTATGGTCATACGGTCCAGTAAAAATAATAGTGGATTCAGTTGTCAAGAATCATGCTTTATTTGTCAATTTTATTAAAACCAACGTTCGTTTCGACCTTGTTGCAGGCCTTCTTCAACACTGTTAGAAATGTTTGCAATTATAGTATACACGGGCATATTAAATTTCCTATATGTTTACTAAATTCATTACACTTTGTAATTTTAGTATACTTACGTATACTAAATTTCTTTTATGAAGTTATATGTATACTCAATTTATTAAATGTACAGTAAGTATATTTCACGCATATGAATTTCATAGTTTCTGTATACTAAAATTCATATACGTGTTTACTATATTCAGCTGCGCAAGCGCGTTTCGATTTACGCGAGTCGAGCAACGTGGCCGGTGGCAGGCTCGTATGCCGCTGCATTTGTTTGAGTTCTTTGTAATGCTAAAAGATTCGGCTTCTTTTTGCGAGGATCTGCGAAGTCTTCTCTTTAAAAGCTATGTTCAATTCATTAACGTAAATGTAGCTTGACGATATTATTATTTGAAAATTAAAACTTTGTTCTTTAATTTCATTTTTCATCTGATCATGTTTACAGATGATGAAGACGGAACCCACGCGAAACGGAACGCGTATACTGAATTTAGTATATGCGTATACTAAATTTCGTAGACATGTATACTGAATTTACTATACGCGCATACTAAATGTCATGTACTTGCATACTAAATTCAGTATATGCATATACTAAATTTACTGTGCGCTGGTATACTAAATTTAATTTCCTGTTGTGCATTCTTGCTTCCATTACATGTATACTAAATCTAGTACAGATTTTTCTAACAGTGAAGGTAATACATAAAATTTGTTTGTCTAATGTTGAATATGTGCTGGAATCAGAGTTTCTTTTCTACATCTGATTAAGAAAGTGCGTTGCTCCTTCAGAAATTGGATACGCACCAATAGAACTTTAGTTAATCTGAAGGAGCAACGCACTTTCTTAATCAGATGTAGAAAAGAAATTCTGATTTCAGCACATATTCAACATCAGAAAAAATAAATGTTATGCATTACCTTGAAGAAGGCCTGCAAAAAGGTCGAAACGTACATTGGTTTTAATAAAATTGACGAATAAAGCATGATTCTTGACAACTGAATCCACTATTATTTTTAATGGACCATATGACCAAAATAACACATTCTTATATGAATTGACTTCATTATATGAATATTATATATGAAAATTTGGTTGAATACCATTATAAAAAGTACATGCATTTCGGCTAACTTCATGCGTAGTCCCTAAACCCTATTGGTCAATTCAGTTAGATGTTGACATATAATGTAAGCCACAGCAGGCCACAGTAGAATCAGTCAATCAGCTGTCGAGAATTGGGACAAAGATTCGATAAGTCGATAATGTAAAAAAGATTCGATAATTCAAGTAAGCGCAAATTTCAAAATTCAACATTTCTGGATTAATTATTACAATGAATTCATAAAATAGTTGAAAATTAAGAATACAATAAAAAATAAGTCGAGTTAGTTATAATTCATTGTTAGTCACTCTAAACATAGGTGAAAGGGACGAAAGTGTTTTCAAAATGCAAAACAAAATCAAAATTTTGAGGTATCTCGAAAACGGTAAGAGATACGCGAAAACTGACAACATTTTCAGGGTTACCTAAAGGGGGGTGATCCTCGGCCACCCCGACCTAAACCAGTAAACAAATGTTCCAAATTCAAAAAAAAAAATTTGAATTATCTCTAAAAGGGTCACACATACGTGAAAACTAACAGCATTTTCAGGGTTTCAAAGAGGGGAATTGCTTTCGACCAAAATTTCAAGGTTTTTGCAGAGGGGGTTTGTTTTCGACCAACATAAAATAACCCAACTCAAAGATTTTTTAAATACAAAAACAGCAAATTTTGAGTTATTTTGAAACATTTTCAGGGTTTTCTAAAGGGTTTGATCCTCGGCAACCTCGACGTAAGCCAGTATACAGATTTTCGAAATAAGAAAAAATTAAAATTTTGAATTATCTCGACAACGGTCAGATGTACGTGAGAACAAAGTAAATTTTAAGGTTTTTGTGGAAGGGTTTTGTTTTGGACCAACTCGAACTAACCCAATTAAAAGATTTTTAAATACCAAAAAAAAATTAAAATTTTGAGTTTTCTTTCAAAATTATGATACCAGTAAACAGATTATGAAATTTAAAGAAAATCTGAAATTTGAGTCATCTTGAAATCCGTCAGAGATTTGTAAAAACTAATAATTACAAAGAATAATAAATTTAAATTAAAAATTCAAAGATTTTTCGGGTTTCAATCGTGTGCGAAACTATGAATGTTGCCGACGTTTCGTGAACATTGCAGTTCACTTCTTCAGGGCTGACCTGAAACTGAAGTTTCAGGTCATGTTGTTCTTAGGTATGTATTCTCTACGATGCCTGTGATTGGCCAGAGCGCCCCCTGGTGTGGGCTGGTTGAACTTGATTGGCCAATCAAGTCTTTTTTAAAAAACCCGGGAGGACGGAAAGCCAAATCGGATTGGTATTATATCCATTGTCCCTATTGATGTTATTAGGGTGTTTTAAGATTTCGATTGCTTCTCTATGTTTTCTTGGAAATTTATTGTACGTTTTTGCGATTACGGTTGTTTTTTCAAATAAAATGCTATGTCCTGTTTCAATATGATGCTCAGCTACTGCTGATTGCGTGAAATGTTTTAGCCTGACTTTACTCTCATGTTCTTTTACACGTTGACTTACCGCCCTCCCGGTTTCTCCAATATAGACTTTGCCACAAGAACAAGGGATTCTATATATTCCCGGATCACTGAAAGGTTCTTTTTTATCTTTAGGGTTGTTTAGAAGTTGTCCTATTTTTGCAGGTGGTTTAAATATGGTTTTGATGTTGTGTTTGTTGAGAATTCTTCCTATTTGTTCTGTGATACCTTGAATGTAGGGTAGGGTGGTGGTTATTTTTCTCTCTCTTTCTTCAGTAGGTTGTGTTGACTTGTTTTGTTGAGTGTATTTTCTTATTGCTTTATTAATTTGTTTGTTTGTGTAATCGTTTTGTATTAGGGATTTTTTAACATTTTGTAGTTCTTTTTGTAAGTTATCTTTATCTGTTATGGAGACAGCTCTGTATACAAGGGAATTGATGACCGATTGCTTTTGAGATGGGTGGTGGTGGGAGGAGGCATGCAGGTATCTGTTTGTATGGGTAGGTTTTCTGTAAACTTCATGTCCTAATGTGTTATCAGATCGTTTGTAAACTAGTACGTCCAAGAAAGGCAATTTTCCGTTTTGTTCTATTTCCATGGTGAATTTGATATTAGGGTGTAATTGATTGATGAAATCGAAGAACTTGTGTAGTTCATCAAGTCCATGTCTCCAGATGACAAAAGTGTCGTCAACGTAACGGCACAAAAATTCCGGTTTAAGTTTGGATTTGTTAAAGATTTCAGTTTCTAGATTTTCCATGAAGATGTTGGCTATTACAGGTGAGATTGGAGATCCCATTGCTGCTCCTGAGGTTTGTTCATAGAATTCGTTATTGAAAGAGAAATAGGTATTAGTGAGACAGTGTTCTATCAATGGTGTGAGATTGGAGGGGAAGTTTGCAAAGGATTTGATAATATCGATTGTATCAGAGATTGGTACTTTTGTAAAGAGAGATACTACGTCGAAACTCACTAGGATGTCTTGGGGTTGAATGTGAATCTGTTCTATTTTTCTGATGAAGTCAAAAGAGTTTTGGACGTGTGTAATGGAGTTTCCTGTAAAAGGATTCAGTTTTTTGGCGAGAAAGCGTGCTAGGTTGTAAGTTGGAGAGTTTATTGCGCTGACGATCGGTCTGAGTGGGATGTTATTTTTGTGAATTTTTGGGAGTCCATAAAGTTTTGGAGAGATGGCATTAGTCGGTTTTAATTTAGATATTGTTTCGCTGTCAAGATTTGAGTCTTTTAGAAGGGTTTTTGTTTTTCTGACTATTGTTTTTGTAGGATCTTTTTTAAGTTTTTTATATGTATCGTCAGTGAGAAGGTCCATGATTTTGTTGTTATAGTCTTCTTTATTCATTATTACTGTTGTATTTCCTTTGTCTGCGGGTAATATTATGATGTCTTTATTCTGATTGAGTTCTTTAATAGCTGTTTTTTCTTGTTTTGTTAAGTTTGAGGAGGGAAGTTGGGCTTCGCGTAAAATGTTGGCCGTCCTACGACGTATGTCATTCGCTTGTTCGGGAGGAAGGGTATATATTGTGGATTCCAAATTACTGATAATTTCTTCTTTCGGGATTTCGGAGGGAGCTACTGCAAAGTTATGTCCTTTAGATAAGGCTGAAATCATTTCATTGCTGAGAGGATGGTTGGAGATGTTTTTTACTGTGTTAGTTAATGGTGCGTGCCTTACTGGAAGTAATTTGTCAAATTTTGTTTTTTGTTTTTGAGTGCAAAAATCTTTAATCCGTTGGGATTGGTCAAATGATATGCGGTCGTCGGCAACATTCATAGTTTCGCACACGATTGAAACCCGAAAAATCTTTGAATTTTTAATTTAAATTTATTATAATGGATCATCGTGAAAGTCTTAAATCTATTAAATCAATTACAAAGAACTCAAACTAACCCAATAAAAAGTTTTTAAAAATTCAACACAATAATATAAATGAATTTTTTACAAAAAGTTGAATTTTCAATCCAAAAATATGCATTTTCCATTAAAATTATTGAATTTTCGACCCAAAAAAAAGACGAGAAGTGAATTTTCAACTTCAAAGAATATATTTTCTAATAAAAATGAAATAGTCACATTTTCAGTAAAAAAAGTAATTTTCAACAAAAAAACTAATTTTAAACAAAATATATTTGAATTTTTAACTGGAGAAACTTATTTTTTCTGAAATGATGAACCTTCGACCAACAAAATGAATCTTCAAACAAATAAATAAATTTTCAAACAATCATATGAATTTTCAACCAAGAAGATTAAATTTCTATAAAAAAATATCAATTTTCGACGAAAAATATAATAGTTAGATTTTCAGTCAAAAAATTAATTTTTAATTTCAAAAAACGAATTTTCAGTCACAGAAATGGATTTTCAAACAAGAATATTAATTTTTTCAATACATGAATTTTGAAACAAATTTAAAATTTGTAAACGAACTTTCAACCAAAACGGTTCATTAGTCCAGAATATTAATTCACAAAAAAACGAATTTTCAACAAAATAGTTAAATTGTTAAGCAAAAAAATTATTTTTTAACTAAAATAATGAATATTTAACAAAAAAAAAATGAATTTTGAACCCAATAGTTGAATTTTCAATTGAAAGGAAGGATTTTGTATAAAAAAAAAATTTCAACAAAATAGATGAATTTTCAACAAAATAGTTGAATTTTCTACCAAACAAATGAATTTTTGTCAAAAGAAGGAAATAGTTTAATTTCCAGTAAAAAATATAATGTTCAGACAAAAAAAAACTAATTTTCAACAAAATTGCTAAATTTTTAACTAAAGAAACTTATTTTCAACTAAAATAATGAATCTTTAACCAACAAAATGAATCTTCAACCCAAAAGATGAATTATCTACCAAAAAAAGATACATTTTCAACCAAATAAATAAATTTTCAACCAATCATATGAATTTTCAACCAAGAAGATTAAATGTCTATCAAAAAATATTAATTTTCGACGAAAAATATAATAGTTAGATTTTCAGTTGAAAAATTGATTTTCAATTTTAAAAAACGCATTTTCAATCACAGGAATGGATTTTCAACCAAGAATATTAATTTTAAAAAAGTACATGAATTTTAAAACAAATTTTAAATTTGTAAAGGAACTTTCAACCAAAAAGGTTCATTAGTCCAGAATATTAATCTTCTAGGTGACTCATTCACCATTTTTGTTGAATATTCATTTATTTTGTTAAAAAGTATAGGAATTTTCAATTTGATAGCTGAATTTTCAAGTGAAGACATTAAAAAAATTCAGTTTCACAAAAAAAACTAATTTTCAACAAAATAGTTAAATTTTTAAGCAAAAAAATTATTTTTTAACTAAAATAATGAATCTTCAACAAAAAAAAATGAATTTTCAACCCATTAGTTGAATTTTCAATTGAAAGAAAGGATTTTGTATTGAAAAAAAAATTTCAACAAAATAGATTAATTTTCAACAAAATAGTTAAATTTTCTACCAAACAAATGAATTTTTGACAAAAAAAAGGGAATAGGTAAATTTTCAGTAAAAAATCTAATTTTCAGAGAAAAAATTAATTGTCAACTAAAAAAATTAATTTCCTACCAAAAAAAATAAATTTTTAACAAAATAAATGAACTTTCTACAAAAAAAAGTGAATTAGTCACCAAGAAGATTGAGATATTCTACCATAAGAGACAACGTTTCAAAAAAATACAGAAATTTTCAACCAAATAGATGAATTTTCAATATAAATTTTAAATAAAACATGGAATCGTTCAATTTTCAATTTAAAAAGTTAATTTACAACAAAAAATTCAAAAAAATAGTTGATTTTTGAATTAAGAAGTTATCAAATCAAGATATATTGGGAAAAAAATCGTGGAAAGAATGAAAAATTGACAGAATGATGTGAGAAAGAACTTAGTTAAATACCTTGTAAATTCCACATTTTTCTGTTTTTCTAAAATGTATTTATATTGAAAACTGATAATTTTTAATAGAAACAGCAAAGATTAACCGGTTGTGGTAAGTTTTGGTTTTCAAAAATATTATTTAAATGTAAATAATGCAATGAAAATATGAAACAATGGCTATTTTTCTTTTATTGTAAAAATACCATTTTGACTCTTATTTACCAATAATCTGGAATTTTTTTCAGTTTAAACATGAACATAAATAATGGGACATTTTTTTTAATCTTGAAGGTTAAAAATAAAATTTGTATATAAAAATAAACCAAATATTGGAAAATAAAATAATATCTTAAAGTTTTTTGTGTTGCCGAATCCGAATTTGATAATAGAATTTATAAATTCAATCTGACTAATGCAATATAGCGAATTAAAAATTTTTAAATTATGTAAATTTTCTGAAAATGGGTATAACTTAAAAATTCTAATCTTCAAATTTGAAGAGTTTTTCATTCTGACGATTTACAATTAATAAATCCGTAATTTTGATAAATTATATTTGAAATTATTTCAATTTGGAAGATTTCGAATTAAAAATTTGAAAGTTAATGTCCAAAATAATCAGAATTTGAGACTTTTTATTTATAAATCCTCAAAATTAGAGGATTTGTAATTTTAAGAATTTAAATTAAAAAATAATACAATTAAAAAATCTGTAATTTTGATGATTTACATGCGAAATCTTTTCAATTTAGAAGATTTAGAATTGAAAACGTTTTTTTATCTTCGAAATCATCAAAATTACAGAATTTTAAATTATAAATCTATAAAAAAGAACTGTTTAATTTCAAAGATTCACAATTTGAAGTTCTACAGTAATTTTGAAAATTTGCAATTCAAAATTCTTTAATTTTGAAGATGTTTAAATAAACATTCTTAAATTGTAATGATTGTGATGATCAAAAGTTCAGAGTTTTTCAATTATAAATCCACAAAATGGCAGAAATGTTCAATATGAAGCACCAAAATTAAAGAATTTGAATTGTAAAATCTTAAACTTGCAAAATGTTTAATAAAAAATTGTAAAAATTGAAAACTTCTGAATTTCAAATAATTAAGATTAAAAGTTAAGCCATTTTTAAGAGTTACAATCAAAAAGTGTTCAATTTTAAAGATGAATAAATAAAAATTCCTTAATTTTGTTTTTGGAAATCAGAAGTGAAGTTTTCAATTTAGAAATTTCCGAATTCAGAAATTTCAAATATACATCACCAATATTACGGCATTTTTTATTGTCAAACTTAAAACTGACCTAACTTTCATTTATACATTTTTAAAATTAAAAAGTCTTCAATTTTAAAGATGTACAATTTGAAGTTCTACAATTTTAAAGATTCACAATTACAAATTCTGCAATTTTAACGATTTTTGTAGTTTAAAAATATTAAATTTTAAGATATACAAATGAAAATTCTCGAATTGTCATGATTTTAAAGATTTTGAAGATCAAAAAAAAAATCTACCAAATTAAGGAAATTTTAATTAAAGAGTTACAATTAAAAATTTCTAAATTTTGAAAATATAGAATTTGCAAATTATTCAATTTTCAAGATGTATATTTTAAAGGTATGTAATTTTGACATTTTATTTGGAATAGTTTAACTTAAGTTTGATCATCGAATTAATTATATGCTAAAGATACAGAAAGAATCACCATCTTAATTATTTCAAAAAATGAATTTATCACGTTCTGCTTTGACTTTCTGAAAATTTATTCCATTATAGTATTTATTCCACTTGCAGAAAAAATTGAAAAGGGTGGCAGCGGTGGGATGTAACATAATTTGATTTTCAATTTGAATGTACACTTTGCATTGTTCAATTTATTACAGTTGCAGACAAAATTAAAAAAGGTGAAAGCGGTGGGATGTAACTCAGTTTGATTTTTAATTTAAATAAATTTAAAGCCGAATACGAACATTGAAAAAAGGTGGCAGCGGTGGGAAGTAATATAGTTTGATTTTCAATTTAAAGCTAACCAGATTCGTTATGACATAAATTTTTCAAGTTAAAGCTTTCATGGAATGGACAGAAGTATTTAAAGTAATTTCTGTAATTTTTTTTTCTTATACTAATAAACTGTCAGGCTGCTTAGTGTAAAAAAATCGATAGGCAAAAGCACTATGTGAACGGGAAAATAAGAGATTAAATGTGGATAAAGCGGATGAATGAATTTGAAGATTATTATAGATATATTATTCATTTTTATTTTGATATTACAAATATGAAATGATAGATGTCCTTTAAGTCACTGTGATCCTGAACGAGTAGTCCTGCATATTGTGAGGGGTGTTTGTCAGAGATAAATAATCCCTATGACTGACAGCTTTTATATGAAGATTCAAGTGTTTGACGAATAGCTCGTATGAGATGAAGGTGTGTCTGTAGGTGTAAATCCAAGTGGTACGAGGGGCATTTTTTTATATGATCATTAAACTCTAATTTGACAAAAAAAATTCAATTCTGAAATCAGATTTTTATCCTTATATTTTTCAAGTTACAGGATTGACAACTAGATTGTATTAAATTCACATTGAGTTTACAATCCCATTACAACTAAATTTTTTTTAAGACTTGGGGTTTTAAGGCACCTCACAGCCCAAAATTCTCTCAAAATAGGAGAATAAAACTCTAATCGATTTTTTGAAAATAAAATAAAAGTATAGGTTTTTTTTACCATATTGAATTCAAAATGAAACGCTTAAGAAGGTGATTTTCAAACAAATAAAGATGAACTTTCAACCAAATGATCGTCTTTTAAAATAAAAAATCATAACTTTAACCAAAATCAATTACATTTTCAACAAAATAATAAATTTTTCAAAATAATAGTTGAATATTCAACAAAAATAATGAATCCTCAACAGAAAATGAATTTTTAACAACGAAGTTCCACACTGAACCAAGTAGTTGAATTGACGATGAAAATGATTAATTCTCAACGAAGAATATATGAGTCGATATTTCAAAAAAAAAAGAAGATTTTTATTTTAAATCGGAAACAGTCCATTTTTGAACCAAACAGATGAATTTTTAACAACAATATTGAATTTTCAACCAGTAAAGATTGTTTAGTCAAAAGAAGAAAAAAAAATTAACTTTTAAGCAAAAAATTAATTTTCTACCAAAAAGACGAATTTATATCAAATAGATCAATTGTACATCAAATTGCTGAATTCACAACTAAAATCGATAAATTTTCAACCAACAATGGAATTTTTTAATTTCCAGTAGAAAAAATCAATTTTATATCAAAACAAGAAGCTTTCCACAAAATAGTTAAATTTTCAAGAACAAATCGATTAATAAAATTTTCAGTTAAAAAAATTAATTTTTAGCAAGAATAAAACGAATTAAGAACAAGAGGGTTAAATTTGAAAAAAAAAATGAATTTTCGACTAAAATGATAAATTTGTAACCAAAGAAATATATATTTAAACAAATAGATAATTTTTCAACCAAAAAGATGAATTGTCCAAAAAGGAGTTGAATCTTCAACCAAGAAATGTTTTTTAGTCAAAAGAAGAAAAGATTGCAACACAATTTTTTGAGTTTTAAACCTAAAAGGCGAATTTTCTATGAAAAGTTGCATTTTCGGCCCAAAAATATGAATTTTCAATAAAAAAATTAATTTTTAGCCAAATAGTTGAATTTGCTACGAAAATAGTAGACCTTTCAACCCAAAATGATGAATTTTCAAAAAAAAAGAAGAAGAGTTTTTAAGCCCAATATTTGCATTTTCAACTAAAATATTTCAATTTTCCACCAAAAATGAAATAGTTGAATATGCAGTTGAAAAAATCGATCAACAAAAAAAAACTATTAATCAAAGAGATGAATTTTCAACTAATAAAATTAATCTTCAACAGAGTTTTTTTACAACCAATTTGTGGACTTTTCAATCAGGAAGATGAATTTGTTACCAAAAAAAGTCAAATTCACAACTAAATACATAAATCAACCAAAGTTGTGAATTATTAACTGAAAACGATCAATTTTCAACCCATTATGAAATATTTAAATTCGTTGAAAAACTGAATTTAAAAAAAAAAAAAAAAAAAAAAAAAGAATTTTTAACCAAAAAGTTAAATTTTCAACCAAATGTTCTCCTTTAGAAGATCTTCTACCAAAAAAGATAAATTTTCCACCACAAATGAATAGTTGAATTTTCAGTTGCAAAAATTAATTTTCAAGCAAAAAAAAGACGAATTATCAACACGATTGTTAAATTTTCAAGCATATAAATAAATGTTCAATTATAGTGATTGATCTCTAACCAAAAAAAAATATTTTTAACGAAACAGGTGAATTTTTGACCAAGAAAATGAATTTTCAATCAAGATAAATCATTTTCTAACAACAAAGACGAATTTAAACAAAATAAATAAATTTTCAACTGAAAACGATCAATTTTCAAGCAATAATTGCAGAGTTAAATTTTCACTTAAAAAATAAATTTCCAAACAAAAAAGAATTAATGAATAATTAGTTCAACTTTAAAGAAGTTGTTGAATTTCTAATGAAAAAATATGAATTATCAATAAAACTTTCAATCGTTGAAGTCACAACTAAAAACGATCGATTTTCAACCAAAACTAAAATAGTAAAAAATTCATTAAACAAAAATTAATTCTCCACAAAATAGTCGAATCGTCAACTAGTAACATGAATTTTTAATAAAGTAGTTCAACTTGCAAACAAGTAGTTGAATTTGCATTAAAAAAAATGAATTCTCAATGAATAATTTAATAATGTAATGTCACATTCTGCGTTAGCTCCCCCTCACGTTACAAGTCGTCACAAAACATGTAACCCTCCCCCCTCCCCATAGTGTAACTTTTTTTTTGAATGGCCCCTTAAGAGGGTCGGACAAAAATAAAAAAAGATTAAGAAACTGCAGTTTAAAAGATCATGAAGACGTCTAGGTCGGCGACTTGCGATATTTAATAATTCGTTCGATGCCACGAACATCTGCTGCCCTCCACAACCCTTTTTCGCTTCCTTCCTACCTCCAAGCGAATTTTGTCGGGGTGCATTGTTTAATTAATCATTTTGTATTAATAAAACCTTGCCTAATTGAATTTACTGATTTCACACCGTTAATATGAGTTTAATTTAAATTGAATGAAGTGTCGGCTCTCGGCCAACCACCCGCATTGCCCATCTCCCGCCCCTCCATCTTCCGCCCTTCGTTTTCCATCCCCATCACACGGGACCCCTCGAATCGTCCTTTTTCTCTCCCTGTTTTATTGATCTTTATTCCGCGCTTGACTACCAAGGCTTTAAAACGGTTCACTAAAAGGTTACCTGTTTTTCATTCCATGCCGAGTTTGCTTTTTTTCAAATCAAAAAAAGGTTTCCCCCAAAAATCTTCACTTGTGGGAAATTTTTTTAGATATTCGTGTGGTGTAAGGCTTTTTTCTATGGGTCAAATTGTTATTATTTCAAATAAACAAAAGGTGCACTTACAACATCTGATATTGGCGGGATATCCCATTTATCTCCCAAGATATCTTAGGAATATCGCGAATGATATCCTACAGAGCGGAAATGTAGCTATCCCTGGAATGTTCCAAGGATATTTCAGATTATACTAAGGATATCTCATCAATGTCATATTAATGCCGAAGATTTCCCCAACAAATCCCAATTATATAATTTGGTATATTTCTGGAAGTTCAGATATATTTGTAGTATTTTTCCGAAGATTTTGTACAAAGCATGACATAATTGAGAACAATATTAGTAGAATGCTCACTAAGGTCAGTTCCAGGTGCCGGATTATAATATGTTCCTATTTATTTATTTTTTCCAGAAAGCGACTCCTTTTTATTGTCAGCCCGCTGATATTGTTTATGAAACTAACTTGCGGTTATAATTTTTTCATAATCATACAGAGACAGAATTTGAAAGAAATCAAACATTCCAGATTTGCGTAAAGCGGATTTTTGTCCGACGGATTTTTGTCCAACAGAATTTTCACCAACAAATTTGTGTGAATCTTTCTTTGTGCAGGTATTCTGCATATTTTAATTAATGCTTGACTACCAAGGCTTTAAAACGGTTCACCAAATGTTATCTGTTTTTCATTCCAGGTAGAGTTTGCTTCTTTCATATCGAAAAAGGTTTCCTCCAAAAGGCTTCACTTCTGGGAGCATTTTTCAGATATTCGTTTAGTGTGAGGCCTTTTTCTATTGTTCAAATTATTATTTGAAATGAAGAAAAGGTACACTCACAACATGTGATATCGGCGGGATATCCCATTTATCTCCCAAGATAGCAATATCGCGAATGATATCCTACAGAGCGGAAATGTCGCTATCCCTGGAATGTTCCAAGGATATCTCATATTATACTAAGGATATCTCATCATGTCATATTGATGCCGAAGATTTCTCCAACAAATCCCAATTATCTAATTTGGTATATTTCTGGAAATTCAAATATACTAGCAGTATTTTTCCGAAGATTTTGTACAAAGTATAACATTATTGAGAACAATAATAGTAGAAGGTCACTTCGAGGTGCCGGATTATGATCTATTCCAATTTTTTTTCAGAAAGCGACTCCTTTTTATTGTCAGTCCGCTGATATTGTTCATGAAAATAACTTACGGTAATAATTTTTTTATAATCATAGTGAGACAGAATTCGAAAGAAACCAAATTTTCGAGATATGCATAAAGCGGATTTTTGTCCGACAGATTTTTGACCAACAAATTTTTGTGAATCTTTCTTTGTGCAGGTATTCTACATATTTTAATTAATCCTTGTCTACCAAG
>CAKNYM010048300.1:118222-173295 GCA_932195095.1 Andricus curvator
TTACAATTTGCTGCTGCCCCTTTTCAAGGAAAGATGTGTGGTAGATTTGAAATCCTGTTCAAACCTTTTCCATCCTTTTCAATCCTGATTTCGATCGACTTTGATTATATATTATCTGGGAATCCCGTGTTCAAACTCGCTACCTACTTTCGATCGGTCACCAAGTCGATATTCCCTACACGAAGACGCATTTCTTACAATTTGCTGCTGCCCCTTTCTAAGGAAAGATGTGTGGTAGATTAGAAATCCTTTTCAAACCTTTTCCATCCTTTTCAATCCTAATTTCGATCGAATTTGATTATATATATATATATATATATATATATATATCTATAACGAACGCGTCCTACTTTCCTTTTTCACTTTTACCCTCTTTCATTTTAGACCTACCTGAGGAACTTTATTTCTTATCCTTCTTAGGGTTTGGTAGCCCAGCACAGGAGTCCTTGTAGTATCGGTCAGGTGTCCATCCGTTCTTTTTACTTCTTCTCGGGGGGAAGTGAGGTGTGGAGCAGCGAGGGGAGTGGAAGGAGGTGAAGAAGGTGGTGGGAACCGAAGGCTCGAGAAGTTGAGATGATTTTCAATAGTTCAATCAAAATAATATTCTATTTTAAAATATTATTTTATCGTACCTTTTCACGCAAATGGAAGTAAGGGGACGCGAGAGGAGGGGAAATACGGGAAGTAAGGGAAGGGGGAGTAAGCGAAGGAGAACTGAGCAAGCGGGAAGTATGGAAGTAGCAGAAGTGAGGGAGTGCAAGTAGGGGAAGTAAGGGAAGTGAGCGGAAATAAGAGGAGTGAAAGTAGGTGGGGAAGTAAGGAAAGAAGTGGTGGAAGGAAGGATAGTAAGGGGAGTCGGGGTGTGGGGAGGAGGGAAGTGAGGATCAATAGGAGAGTGGATGTGAGTGTAGGGAAAGTAGGGGTTAGGAAGTATGAAAAGTAAAAGTGAGGCAAGGAAAGTAGGAGAACTGAGGAAAGTGAAGGGAGTGGAATTAGGGAAAGTGAGGGAAGTGAGAAAAGTGCAAGATGTGGAAAAGAGAGGAGGGAAGTAGGTGAGGGAAGTAGGTGAGGGAAGTAGGGGGATGGACAGGAGGGAAGTGAGAATGAGTAGGGGAATAAAATTGAGGATAAAGAAAGTAGGGGTGAGGAAGTGAAGAAAATTTTGAATAGTTGCATTGAAATAATATCATTTTAGAAAATATTATTTTATAACGTAAAATTAGTTCAACAGTCATGAGAAAAATATTAAATGATTTTATTTAGTAATTTCGAATTAACAGATTATCAGTTATTCTCCAATAACTTGTCTTCCACGTCAATAGCCCAATTTTTCTTATTTTTCAACGAATAAAGTACTTAAGAAGACAATCGGACTAAAAGAAAAGCTTCCAGCATAGGACTTCAAATAAGCAAACTTCCCTTATTCCTCTTTTATTTCACATTTTTCATAGGATAGGATTGGATAGGATACGATTAAGAGAAGAGGAGAGAGAGGAAACTGTTAGAGGAGGAGAGAGATTTGAACAACTTAATTAACGTCCTTATAGGCTACGAAAACCTTTTTTTATAGGCATAGCGCCTACTTTGAGGAACATTTTAACTTTGAGAGAAGAGAATTAAAAAGAAAGTATGGGAATTGAAAAAACAGAGCAAAGAGATAACTAATAGAATAATAATAATTATAATAAGGAAAGTATGTGAGCTGGAGGTGTGAAAAAACAGTATCGTAAATAAGTGTGAAAAAAATTGATAGAAATAAAGTGGATTCAAGAGAAGCTGGAGAAATAAGGGAAAATAAAGGGTGAATAAAGTGGACTGAAAAAAAGGTAAAGGAATAAACTAAAACAATAGAAAGAAGGAGACTAAAGAAGAAGAGTACATAAATATTTGAAGGAATAAAGAAAACAAAAGAAGAAAAAAAAGGTAGCAAGTACAGTCTAACAAATGCTTTTTTTCAAATGAATAGAGCAAATTAACAGAAGAGTATCTGGATGAGAAATGTATGTTAAAGAATCATGTATCAAATTAAGGATAGAGTTTAGCAGTTGAATGAGGCTAGGCCAATTGTTTAAGACTTCAGCAGCAAATGGTGCGATGATGGGGTAATGAGAAAATGTCAACGACAAACTAGAGAAGAGGTAAATGAATGTCAAAAACAGAAAAATAAATTAAAAGAGTAGGAATAATGAAAGGAAGAAAAAAACGACAGAATAAAGAAGAGAATTCAGAAGGAGCTAAAGAAGCTAAAGGAAAAAATAAAACAAAAGAAGAGGAAAGCGAAATAAAATGTACATTGTACAGAATCTTTTTAAAAAATGAATATTGCGAATAAAGAAAAGTAATATCTGGACGTGAAATTAATAATGGGGAATGGATGTATCAAATTAAGATTGGATTTGAACATTTAGATGAGTACAGGATGATTGTTTAAAAATTTGATAGAAAATGATGCGATAGTGCGCCAAGCTAAAGGAAAGTATACCAAATTGAAGAGAGTAAAGAGAAGGTAAAATAAAGCAAACGAAAGGAAAAACACAGAAGAGTAAAGTAGAATAGTAAAAAAAGTTTGAACATTGATGTATCAGATTATGAACGGAGGTGATCAACTGCGAAATGGTTGGCTGAGAGACGAAAACTTAAATAGGTTTTAAAAGAAGGTAAGGGAATGATAAAAAGAAGAAGTAAGAAGTAGAGAAGAAGTAAACGAATGAAAAAACAAACTAAAGAAAAAGGTTCAATTGGGCTAAAGGGATGAAAAAGTAAATAAGAAGGTCAAGAAAGAAATAAAGAAAACAAAAGAGGAAAGAAATAATTCAAAAGGATCGGGAACCAACTAGGCATTACTTAGCGAATAAAGAAAAGGTATGAGTAGAAGGTGAGGGAATAAAAGAAGGAATAAGAATTAGAGAAGAAGTAAAATTAATGAAAAACAAGAGATTAAAGAATAGGATTGGAAAGGAGCTAAAGGAATAAAGAAGCTAGAGCAGAAAGGAGAGTTGTAAAAAGGACAGTATACAGAATTTCTTTTTTAAATGAATAGTGCGAATGAACAACAATAATATATGATTGTGCAATGAAGAATGAAGAATGAAATATAAGATTATGGATGGAGTAAGGTAGCTGAATGGGGATAGACTAATTGTTTAAAAAGTCGTGGTGGCAAATGTCAAATGGTGGAGAAGGTGGCAAATGGTAAGAGACTAAAAAAAGAATAAACAAGAAGTGGTAAAAAACTAAAGGAGAAGATTAACAAAGGAATAAAGATAAACGTCAAGGGGACAGTCCCAAACCTTTTTCAGACTAGTGAGAATGAATAGAAATAATATCCGAATCCGCAATGATTGATGAGGAATGGTTCATTGGATTAAGAATAGAGTTAAGCAATTGGGGCATGATTGGCTGATTGCTTGAAGCTTTAGTAACGAATGGTAGGATCGGAAATGGTGTAGCGATGCGGTACCATGATACGGTATAGATTACAGGCCGCATCCCGGGTCCGCGCCTGGCCAGTGCTGATACGGTCAGCCCCGGATAAAGTAGATATTAACACGAGATGATCCGTTAATGAAGCGTATGTTCTCTCCACCAGCGCTAACCTACCACCTATTACCCACAGCCTTTCCTGTTATCTTACCCGGACACCGCTTCTCTCGTCGTACCATGCACGAATTACTATATTAACCCCTTTTCACCCTTCCCCTAAAACTTCACCATCCATGGACATTTCCATTTCGTGACCCCTAATTAGGTCGCCTAAGTCTACATTCTCTACTTCGTGTTCGTGTATTTCTGTTGTTGTTCATTTGAAACCACAAAAGGTATATTTCCTGGCACAGTCTTATTACACTATACATTTGAATTAGTAAAATGTGACTGATTCGAAGTCAATTTTGACTGATTCAAATAATGCAGATTCGAGAACTAACAAGTCAGTCAAAAGTGCTTTCTGTGCTATTTGCTTCCTCATAGCGGAAGCATTAGTTATTTTTTTTTAACAATAGACAAACCAAAGTCTTCATTTTTATCAATTTAAAAAAAAAATAAATTTACCAAAAATACAAAATATTACAAAGAATTTTTTAAATACAAAGACAAATCAGACAAATCAAATTTTGTGCTCGAAATGATAATTTTTCGAGCTGGAAAAGGGAAGGGAAAAGTTTTGTCGCACCCTATCCCTTTTCAGTTTAATGATTTTTTTACAGAAATTGTCGGAATTATTTTATTTGAAAATTTATGATCAAAATGTTTTTTTCTATTCATGCTATAAAAATCGATTTTAAAAATATATAAAATACCATAAATTCCCTACTCTTTAATAAAAGGAATTATTATTTTAGGTTAATGGTTTCGTCATGAACCAAGGAATCTTTTATATTCTTGCATCAACTTTGAATTATGTTGAAGAAAAAAGTTTGACTATAAAAAACCGTATTTTCAAATATTATGCATTACCATAGCTTCCTTACTCTTCAAAAAATGTATCAATGCTATAAATCGATCGATTCGTCTTGAATCAACACAACTTTTCCATTCTCGCATCAACTTTAAATTATGAGAATAAGAAAATTTTCAGTATAAAGATCGATTTTGAAAATATATAAATTACCATACTTCCCCACTCTTTCATAAAATGTATTATTATTGTAGGTCAATCGATTCCTCTCAAATCAAGGAATTTTTTATATTCCTGCATCAACTTTGAATTATATTGAAGAAAAAAGTTTTACTATAAAAAACCGTATTTTCAAATATTATGCATTAACACAGCTTCCTTACTCTCCAATAAAATTCATTAATATTATAGGTCAATCGATTCCTTTCGAATCAACACATCTTTTCTGTTTCTGCATCAATTTTGAATTATGTTAGTAAAAAAAGTTTTGCTATAAAAAACCGATTTTCAAAATATATAAATTACCATAATTTCCCTACTCTTTGATAAAATGTATTAATATTACAGATCAATCAATTCGTCTCGAACCAAGGAATCTTTTATATTCTTGCATCAATTTTGAATTATATTAAAGAAAAAAGTTTTACTATAAAAAACCGTATTTTCAAATATTATGCATTACCATAGCTTCCTCACTCTTCAATAAAATGTATGAATATTATAGGTCAATCGATTCGTCTCGAATCAACACATCTTTTCTGTTTTTGCATCAACTTTGAATTATGAGAATGAAAAAAGTTTTATTATAAAAAACCGATTTTTAAAATATTATTAAGTGCTAAAAAAATGCAACAAATATTTTTAGAAATCCTTTGGTCAGTTTCAAGATATTAGTGGGAACAACGAGCCATCCAAATTTCATCAATTTATCTGCAACCATTTTCAAGTTATTGTGTTCATAAAAAAGTGTGACATCCGCACACAAACACATCCACACACACACACACACATCCACACAAACACACATCCACACACATCCGAAAAATTGCTTAGAACATTGTATTAGACATTTTTTAATTGAGGAAGGTTCAATTAAATGAATTTCAAAATTTTAGAAAATGTTACCATTACAAAACTTCCTCTATGCGGATACAAAAAAGGTCAATTTTCAACAAAAAATGGCGTAGTTAAATTTTTATTTAAAAAAATTAACTTTTAAGAGGAAAAACGAATTGTCAAGAAAATGGTTCGATTTTCAAGAAAAGAGATTGATTTTCAACTTAAATGATGAATTATCAACAACAAAAAAATGAATTTTCAACAAAGTAGTTTAACTTTCAACCAAGTAGTTGAATTTTCAATAAAATACACAATATTTCAACCAAACAGTTGAATTTTTACCACTAAAAACATAAATAAATTTTTATTCAAATATTAAAATTCTCAACCCAAAATATGAATTTTCAAGTAAAATTGCGAATCTTCAACAAAAAATCGGAATTTTTAACATAGAAGTTCAAATTTCAACCAAGTAATAAAAATGTCAATAGAAAAGAAGTTGTTGAATCTTCAACCAAAAAAGTCGAATTTTCAACAAAATACAAGAATTTTCAAATAATAGAATTATAAATATTTTCAACCAGAAAAAACACAAATTTTCAGCAAAATTGTAAAGTTTTCAACTAAAAAAATCAATTTTCAACCAAAGAGATGAATTTTCAAGAAAAGAGAAACAAAAAAAGAAATTTTCAATAAAATACACAACATTTCAACCAGACAGTTGAATTTTTACGAAAAAAACGAACTTTTATCCAAATATTAAAATTCTCAACCGAAAATATGAATTTTCAAGTAAAATTACGAATCCTCAACAAAAACCGGAATTTTCAACATAGTTGTTCAAGTTTCAACCAAGTAATAAAAATTTCAATAAAAAAAAAGTAGTTGAATCTTCAACGAAAAAAGTCGAATTTTCAACAAAATACAAGAATTTTTAAATAAGAGAATAAGCAATATTTTGAAAAAGAAAAAATACGAATTTTCAACAAAATCGTCAAATTTTCAACTAAAAAGGATAAATTTTCAACCAAAGAAATTATTTTTCAACTTAAATTATGAATTTTCAACAAAAACATGAATTTTTAACAAAGCATTTCAACTTTCAACCAAGTAGTTCAATTTTTCAATAAAAAAACAAACAGACAAAGGAATTTTCAATAAAATACACAACATTTCAACCAATCAGTTGAATTTTTACAACAACAAAAAAGTGAACTTTTATCTAAATATTGAATATTAACCCAAAATATGAATTTTCAAGTAAAATTACGAATCTTTAACAAAAAACCGGAACTTTTAACATAGTTGTTCAACTTTCAACCAAGTAATAAAAATTGCAATAAAAAAGAAGTAGTTGGATCTTCAACCAAAAAAGTCGAATTTTCAACAAAATACAAGAATTTTCAAATAATAGAATAAGAAATATTTTCAACCAGAAAAAACACAAATTTTCAACAAAATCGTCAAATTTTCAAGTAGAAAGAATCAATTTTCAACCAAAGAGATGAATTTTCAAGAAAAGAGATCAATTTTTAAATTAAATTATGAATTTTCAACAAAAAAATGAATTTTTAACAAAGTAGTTCAACTTTCAACCAAGTAGTTGAATTTTCCAATTATTACAAAAAAAAAAGGAATTTTCAATAAAATACACAACATTTCAACCAAACAGTTGAATTTTCACAAAAAAAAAAAAAATTTATTTTTATCCAAATATTAAAATTCTCAACCCAAAATATGAATTTTCAAGTAAAATTACGAATCTTCAACGAAAAACTGGAATTTCGTAACATAGTTCAACTTTCAACCAAGTAATAAAAATTTCAATAAAAAAGAAGATGTTGAATCTTCAACCAAAAAAGTCGAATTTTCAACAAAATACAAGGATTTCCTATTAATAGAATAAGAAATATTTTCAACCAGAAAAAACACGAATTTTCAACAAAATCGTCAAGTTTTCAAGTAAAAAGAATGCATTTTCAACCAAAGAGATGAATTTTCAACAACAAAAAAACGAATTTTCAACAAAAGATATGAATTTTCAAGTCAAATTATGAATCTTCAACAAAAAACTGGAATTTTTAACAAAGTAGTTCAATTTGAAACCCAGTAGTAAAATTTTCCAATAAAAAAAGATAAATTCTCAATACAAAATTTAATAGCCAATATTTCAATCAAAAAAGATTTAAATTTTAAATCAAAAGCAGTTGATATTTGCACACAAAAATATTTTTATTCTTTAAATGAAGAACAGTTCAATTCATCCAAAAATGACGAATTTTGAACCAGGATTTATTTTCTACCAAAAAGACCAATTTTTAATAAAATACATGAAATTTCAACAAAATAATTGAATTTTCAACTATAAATAATTAACTTTCAACAACAACAAAATTAAAAATTTGCAACAAAATAGTAAAATTATTAACCACAGAGATAAGTTTTCGACTAAAATAATGAATCTTAAACCAAAAAAAGATTTTTAAACCAAGTACTTCTACTTCCAACGAAGATAAATGGTTAACAAAAAATGTTAAATAGTTGATATTTTAAACAAACAAGATTTAATTTTAAGTTTAAAAAAACAGGGGAATTCAACGAAAAAGACAGTTTTTCAACAAATTAGTTAACACCTTAATCACATAGTTAAATTTTTAACTAAAAGGATCATAAAAAAAAGTTCCAAAAATTAAATTTTTAACCAAATAATCAAATTTTTAACCAAAAAGTTAAATTTTCTTCCAAGAAGAAGAATTTTTAAAAACCAAAAATGAACAATATAACAAAATAGTTCCAGTTTCAACTAATTAGTTGCATTTTCAACCAAAAAAGATCAATTTTCGACAAAAAATGTGAAATCAAAAACTGTTGAATTCAACCCAAAAAATAAATATATACTAAGAAAATTTCTTTTCGCCAAATTTTGGCTGATTTAAATTAAGAGTGTAGAATATTAATTAATACGTACATATAACACTACAGTGGTCCAAATTTATATCCGTTCAAATTTTTTATTTTATTTTTGGTGAGCGATGCCCCCAAATTTGTTTGTTTTCGGGAAAAATAAATTCCGGATTCCGAAAAGCTTGATTTTCGAAAAAATGGAAAAAAAGAAGTACTCGTTATTAACTTATTTTAATGGCAGGTTTAGTCACTTCTTACTATCAATTAATAATTTTCAGCTCCTCCTCCCCCACCCCCTTATATTGTGCTCGGAAAATGCTTGAAAAAAGGCAAAATGGCATTTTTATATAAAATTTATGCTAAAGACGGTTTTTTTTTTATTTGTACAACATGAATTATATTTATTCGATAAGTGACAAGTTTTCAAATATTTTTTTAACTAATTTTTAATTCTTTTAAACAATTATTATTCGTTTAACAGATTTCTTATTCGATAAAAATTAAAAACTGGAAATATTTTGCTTCACATTATTTGCAATTGTTTAAACAATTTCTATTTTCCCCGATTTTTTCCAAAACTAAGCTTTTCCCATATAAAATCTCATGTTAAGGCCATGTGATGAGTGGGTCACGTGACCAGATTCCTACCTTACCGGCACTTTTTTTATTTGTCAACTTATTTTCACACGAATAGCCACATCGAGTTGAAAATTTGGGATAATAAATAAGAAGCACTAAGAAACGCTGCTCTGGGCCTAAATTCTTATTAGTATAAAAAAAAATTTTATAAGAAAATTTTTTTTGCTTTATCATAATTATACAAATTTAGGACCAGGACCGCGTTTCTTAGTGCTTCGTATTTAGTATCCCAAATTTTCAACTCGATGTAGCACTTCGTATGAAAATAAGTTGACAAATAAAAAAAGTGCCGGTAAGGTAGGAATCCGGTCACGTGACCCACTCGTCACATGGCCTTAAGGCCATGTTATACATTAGTCACGTGACCCAGCCAGTCCTGAGACCGATATTTTTTGTCCCATATTTAAAAATAAAAGTTAAAACAGAGCGGAAAAAATTTGGGAAAATATTAATAAATATAAAAGGACAGTGTGTGGTAAAGCATAGAGTTGGAGAAGAAAAAAAGTTATTATTGGAATAACAAATATTGACCGGCAATCAAGCGATCTGCATTATCAACAGTGCTGACACCATGGATATATCAAATATCAATTTGTTTAGTTGCACCAAACCAGCAAATATTATCAAGTGTAATTATTGCAACCGATGTTTGCATCATTTTTCTCAAGACATGTGAGCCAGAACCTCAAAAATGTTTCATTGGGAACATTGAAAATTGGTTAAAGAGTTCTACAGCACGGTCGGTATTTTTGTGAATTTCCTTATTCATTACATTTTTTTCTTCAACATTTCGAGCCAAATGTTGTATACAAACGCAGATTACAGCTTCCTGATGCTTTCCCCAAAGTTTCAACTCGATATCTCATTCGGTGTGGACGTGAGTTGTTGCAAAAAACATTATCGATAATTTAGGTCACGTGACTCATGTATAACATGGCCTTAATTAAAAAAAAATAGACAAACTTTTTTTCCAGAAAACGAATTTTTTAATTTTTTATTAAGGATGTTCTTGGCTTAGGTTCTTGTAAGAAGTTTTATTTCTGTCTGTTTTAAATAAAAACGAGATCTCATTCGAAACCGGGAGTCATATAAATTTCATCAGCCCAATGGAAGGAGGAGATATGTGGAGGTAGCACTATTAATAATAGATACGAGCGAGCCGAGATCAAAACGGCTAACGAGCCGTTGGCAATAAAGGTTCCTGTGCGAGTGACTACATCATGCTGATTAGGATTTGTGTGATGACGCATTCGCGAATCTAAGAACACGCGTAACTACACGTATAGTGTCTGCGAGGGACATCTCATTAATTGGAATCTTTTTCCCTAAAACAAGGCCGAATTTATGCAAAATACATCGAAATTATCATTGTTTCCCCTATCCCCCTGCATTTCCCCTTTTTAAATTCCCCCTTTTACGCTTTCCCCTTTCCCTTTTTCCGCTTTCCCCTTTTTCCGCTTTCCCCTTTTCCGCTTTCCCCTTTTCTCTTTAAATATCCGATATTACAAAATTATTATATTCAAAAAGGAATCTGTATTATCATTAGAAAATAACAGAAATTTTGGATAAAGTTCCGAATAGTGGTTACCTCCGATTTTTTTGAAACCACATGTACTTACAATTTTGATGCGATCATTACGAAAATCATAGTGAAAATTGGCGACAAGGACGTTTTCATGGTAAAAATAAGAAACCTCATAAAAATCATGATTTTTTTGTTTATCTCAGTAAATACAAAGAATTTTGAAAAACGGTTCAAACAAAACTTCTAGATAGTATAAAAATACATCTTTTTTTAATCATACACTTTTTGCCTAAAACCATTATTTTCCGAGAAAAAGAGGATTGCGTTGGACAAACAATAAAAACAAGGAAACAGTTACAGATATGCGTTCGGTCACGCTTGCCCCTTCTTTCCCTATCTTTCTCTTCTTTTTTTCGTAACTTGTCAGTAAATGCGTACCCCCCCCCCCCCACACACTCTAACCTGGAAAAGGGGACGAGCGTAACTGAACGCATTTTCGTAATAAGTCAGTATATGTGTAGCCCCCCCCCCCTCACAATTAAACCTGGAAAAGGGGGCGACCGTGACTGAAAACATTTCCGTAACCAGTCAGTAAATTCGACGCCCCCCCACCCTCCACCACCGAAGCCTGGAAAAGGGGACGAACGTGACTGAAAACATTTCCGTAACCAGTCGGTAAATGCGTAGCCCCTCCCCCCCCACTTAAACCTGGAAAAGGGGACGAGCGTAACTGAACGCATTTTCGTGATAAGTCAGTATATGTGTAGCCTCCCCCCCCCACCTAAGCCTGGAAAATGGGACGAGCGTAACTGAACGCATTTTCGTAACTAGGCAGTATATTTGTATCCCCCCTCCCCTCCCCACACTTAAACCTGGAAAAGGGGACGAGTGTAACTGAACGCATTTTCGTAATTAGTCAGTATATGTGTAGCCCCCTCCCACTTAAACCTGGAAAAGGGGACGAGCGTAACTGAACGCATTTTCGTAAATGCGTACATTTTCCAGTAAATTTTTATTTCTAGGCTCATTTTTGGAAAATCTAATTTTTCTTGTTAAAAAATGGTTCAGATGTACAATACACAAAAGATGTATTTTTTTATGCTCTACAACTTTTATTTGAAATATTTTTTGAAATTCCCATTATTTACGAAGCAAATAGAAAAAAACCATGATTTTATGGGTTTTTTATGGTTTTCGTCATAACATTCAAATTTGCGCCAATTTTCACTATGATATTCGTAATCAGCGCATCAAAATACGTAAGTATACGTAGTGCCAAATGAATCGGAGGTAAGCACTATTCGGAACTACACCCGAAATTTGTAACGTCTTTTCAGACTAGAGGGAGCTATGGATTAAAAATTATTATTTTTTTTTATTTTTTTCTGAAAAAAAGATCTTTTCCTTTCGCTCCGCTGGGAATCGAACCACAGAACTTCTGATTTCCGGTCAGGTGCTTTTCCCATTAAGCTACTAGAGAAATCGAGAGAAGAAACTTTATTTCAGAAAATATACGCATTATTATGCTAGATGTTACAAATCAAATTTTCAAATGAATCTGTATTATCATTAGAAAATACCAGAAATTTTTAACGTCTTTTCAGACTGGGTGGAGCTATGAATTAAACATTATTTTTATTTCTTTTTTTCCTGAAAAATAGATCTCCTTTCGCTCCGCGGAAATCAGAAGTTCTGTGGTTCGAATCCCAGCGGAGCGAAAGGAGAAGAACTTTTTTTCAGAAAATTCGATTTTCAATTTTTTCTAATTCGACCTGAAGACTTTTATATTCACCTTGCATTCTTATAGATTTTATCAGATTCTTATTAGCATTCTATTTTACATGAATTGTTTTTCATTTATGTTGATTTCGTATGAATTTAATGACATTCTATTAAATTGGTCTAGTCTTATTACAATTATACTCAAATCGGTGGAATAGATTTCTTAATTTCGTTTTGATTCATTTGAATTCTTTTGGATTCCTGTGAATTTATTTGAATTCCTTTATATTCTTGTAAATTCTTTTGAATTTCTATGAATTCCTTTGAATTCTTTGAACTTTCCTCAAAATCCATTGCTTCGATGGATATTTATTGGATTTTCAATATTTTCTAATTCGTCCTGAAGACTTTTATATTCACCTTCAATGAAATTCTCTTAAATTGGTCTATACTCATCACAATTGTACTCAAATCGATGCAATAGATTTCTTAATTTCGTTTCAATTCATTAGAATTCTTTTGGATTCCTCTGAATTTATTTAAATTACTTTGAATTTTTTTGAATTCTTTTGAATTTCTATGAATTCCTTCGAATTCCTTGAACTTCCCTTAAAATCCACTGTTTCGATGGATCTTTATTGGATTTTCGATTTTTTCTAATTCGACCTGAAGACTTTTATATTCACCTTGAATTCTTATAGATTTCATCAGATACTTATCAGCTCATTCTATTTTACATGAATTGTTTATCATTTATGTTGATTTCGTATGAATTCAATGAAATTCTATTAAATTGGTCTAAACTTACAATTATACTCAAATCGGTGGAATAGATTTCTTAATTTCGTTTTTATTCATTTGAATTCTTTTGGATTCCTGTGAATTTATTTGAATTCCTTTAAATTCTTTTGAATTTCTCTGAATTCCTTTGAATTCTTTGAATTTTCCTCAAAATCCACTGCTTCGATGGATCTATATTGGATTTTTAATTTTTTCTAATTCGTCCTGAAGACTTTTTTATTCACCTTGAATGAAATTCTCTTAAATTGGTCTATACTCATCACAATTGTACTCAAATCGATGGAATAGGTTTCTTAATTTTGTTTCAATTCATTTGAATTCTTTTAGATTCCTCTGAATTTATTTGAATTACTTTGAATTCTTTTTAATTTCTATGAATTCCTTCGAATTCTTCGAACCTCCCTTGAAATCCACTGCTTCGATGGATCTTTATTGGATTTTCAATTTTTTCTAATTCGTCCTGAAGACTTTTATATTCACCTTGAATTCTTATAGATTTTATCAGATTCTTATTAGCTCATTCTATTTTACATGAATTGTTTTTTATTTATCTTGATTTCGTATGAATTTAATGAAATTCTCTTAAATTGGTCTATACTCATCACAATTGTACTGAAATCGATGGAATAGATTTCTTAATTTCTTTTCAACTCATTTGAATTCTTTTGGATTCCTCTGAATTTATTTGAATTACTTTAAATTCTTTTGAATTTTTTTTTATTTCTATGAATTCCTTCGAATTCTTTGAACTTTCATTGAAATCCAGTGCTTCGATGAATCTTTATTGGATTTTCAATTTTTCCTAATTCGTTCTGAAGACTTTTATATTTACCTTGAATTCTTATAGATTTTATCAGATTCTGATTAGCTCATTCTATTCTACATGAATTGTTTTTCATTTATTTTGATTTCGTATGAATTTAATGAAATTCTCTTAAATTCGTCTAAATTCATCACAATTGTATTTCAATCGGTAGAATAGATTTCTTAATTTCGTTTCAATTCATTTGAATTCTTTTGGATTCCTCTGAATTTATTTGAATTACTTTAAATTCTTTTGAATTTTTTTTAATTTCTATGAATTCCTTCGAATTCTTTGAACTTTCATTGAAATCCAGTGCTTCGATGAATCTTTATTGGATTTTCAATTTTTCCTAATTCGTTCTGAAGACTTTTATATTTACCTTGAATTCTTATAGATTTTATCAGACTCTGATTAGCTCATTCTATTCTACATGAATTGTTTTTCATTTATTTTGATTTCGTATGAATTTAATGAAATTCTCTTAAATTCGTCTAAATTCATCACAATTGTATTTCAATCGGTGGAATAGTTTTCTTAATTTCGTTTCAATTCATTTGAATTCTTTTGGATTCCTCTGAATTTATTTGAATTACTATAATTTCTATTGAATTCTTTTTAATTTCTATGAATTCCTTCGACATTTTTGATCTTTCCTTGAAATCCACTGCTTCGATGGATCTCCATGGGATTTTTAATTTTTTCTTATTCACCCTAAAGACTTTTAAAGTCACCTTGAATCCTCATGGATTCCATCAGATTCTTATTCGCTAATTCCATTCATTCCTATTTGTCTGAATGCATTGGATTTTTTTTTTATTTGAAAAATTTTGTTCTGTTCACATGAATTACTTTTCACTCATCTTGATTTCGTATGCATTTAATGAAACTCTCTTAAATTGATCTAAACTCACTACAATTTTACTGAAATCCATGGAATGGATTTCTTAATGTCGTTGCAATTCCTTTGAATTCTCTGTAATTTCTTTGAATTCTTTTGCATTTCTTTCAATTATTTTGATTTTTTTGAATTATTCTGGATTCGTTTGAATTATTTTGAATTCCTTTCAATTCTTTTGAAATTCCTTTTAATTCTTTTTGATTCCCTTTAATTTCTTTGAATTATTTGAATTCCTTCAAGTTCTTGTAAATCCCGTTGTATTTATTTGAAATCTTTTAAATTCCTTTTAATTCTCTTGGATATGTTTTTAATTATCTTGAATTCCTTCGAATTCTTTTCAATTCTTTAGAATTAATTTGCATTTCTTTGGATTCCTTTGAATTTATTTGCATTTTTTAATTTACCCTAAATTCTTCAAATTTTCCTTCAAATCTACTGAATTCGATAGATTCGTTTTTGTTATTCAATCTAGTTTAATTCTCCCTGAATACTTCTAAATTCACCTTGAATTCTTATAGATTTTATCAGATTCTTATTCGCTAATTCTATTCACTTCTGTTTGTCTAATGTCAATGGATTTTTTTCAGCTTGAACAATTTTGTTCAATTCACATTAATCATTTTTTATTTATCTTGACTTTGTATGAATTTAATCAAATTCTCTCGAATTTGTCTAAATTCACTCCAATTTTACTCAAAGCAATAAAATATTTTGCATTGTTTGAATATCGTTTCAATTCATTTGCATCGTTTTTAATTTCTTTGAATTGTTTGGATTTTCCGTTAAATTTGTTTAATTTTGTTTTAATTTATTAAAAATTTTTTGCATTCCTTTGAATTCTTTTAAATTCTTTTAAATTACTTCAAATTGTATTGGATTCCTTTAAATTTTTTGAATTTTCAAAATTCATCCTAAATTCCTCGAAATTTTTCTGAATTCCGCTGAATTCGATAGATTTTTTTTTTTTGGATTTTCATTTTTTCTTAATTCATGCTAAAGACTTTAAAATTCAGCTTGAATTCTTATAGATTTTATAAGATTCTTTTTCTCTAATTCTATTTACTCTCGTTTATCTGAATTGAATTATTTTTAATTTATATAAATTTCGTATGAATCTTGGTCATATCTCTCTCATTTATTTTTTTTTCTCGAATATATATATATATATATATATATATATATATATATATATTTAATTTTATTTTTTTATTTAAATTTAATCACATAAATTCTGTTGAATTTGTCCTGTACTCTGTTCACTTCTATTTTACGAAATCTAATTTTACTGAAATTATTAGAATATTTTAGATTTTCAAAATTCTTTTTAACTAATTTGAATTTATCTAAAATTCATCCTTAATTCTTTTAAATTTGGTTGAATTTTTTCAAATTCTCCTGATGTTTTTACCTTTCGCTGAATTCTTATGAATTCCCTTAAATTCTTCTAAATTCACTCAATGCTACTCAAGCAAATGGATTTAAAACTTTTTTTTAGCTTTTTTAATTCACCTCCGAGTCTTTCGAATTCACCTTGAATTTGTAGGCTTTCTATAAAATTGTTTCAAATTTCCTTGATTTCTTTTAAGAGAATTTTTAGGAATTTCATTCAATTTTTATGATTTATCTTGAATTCCTTTTAATACACTCAAATTTTATTTAATTGAGAGTTTTTTTTTAATTTTTTTGAACTTATCGTCAATTCGTTAAAATTCACTTGGAATTCTAATAAATTTTATCGAATTCTTTTGTATTCATAAGGACATTAGTCACATTATTATTGCATATTAGTAACTTTCAGTAAATTTTAATCAATTTTGGGTGAACCACAATTTGAATAGTGAAAATGAAAAATAGTTAAAAAAACAAACAAATTCATTGATTATAAAGGAGTGACATATCTGGATCTTAAAATTCTTCGCAAGCACCGCTTTATCAACAAGAAATATGTCTCTTAAATATTTTAAACATGTATCCATACTGAAGATTGTTTTTTTAAGAATCTGAGATTACGTCTTATCTGTATCTGCATAAGATAAATCCAGCACCCACATTTTCAGGGAATTTAGTGCAAAGTAAAAATGAGCCTTTTTGATAGTCATTTTTAAGAGACGGGACGAGAAATTTATCTATAAAAATATGATTTTTATTTATTTAGTTGAATTTTCAAACAAAAGGAATGAATTAGTGACAAAAAAATTAAATTTTTAACCCAAAATAAGAATTTTCCACCACAGTTGAATTTTCAACCAAAAAGAATGACTTTTTTTAATAAAATAATTAAATTTTGAAGCAAATAATAGAATCTTCGACCAAACAATAAAAATTTCAACAACAAAAAAAAAATTTTCAACCAAAAATACAATAGTTTCTCATCACATTTGTACTCAAATCGATGGAATAGATTTCTTAATTTTGTTTCAATTCATTTGAATTATTTTGGATTCTTCTGAATGTATTTGAATTACTTTGAATTCTTTTGAATTCTTTTGAATTTCTATGATTTTTAAAAGAAAAAAAAAGAAAAATTAAACCAAAAAGAATTAACTGTCAATCAAAAATAGTTTGATGTCCTACCAAAGAAATGAATTTCAACCAAATAGTTAAGGTTTCAACAAAACCACGAAAACCTCAAGCTGTTATAGGCCAGCAGGCCTAAAATTATTTTGACAACCACTGAGTTAACGAAAGAATGGCATGATTTCACCGCTCAAGTTTTGTGCGGAACTTGAGTGGAAAATTTTACCCTAACCGTTAATCTCTGTGTTTGTCAACACGAGCTTGCTTTCTCCCATTGAGTAAGTTCTTAAACTCAGGCCATTAGAACCTTGAAATCGGCTAATGGCTAACGCCTCTATTGTCCCAGGTCACGTACTCTCGAGTGACGCACTCGACAGCTGGCCGCTGGGACTTCCCGATCACGTGCTAACAACGTGCTCGACACGAGCGAAGGCCCGACCGTCACGTACGCCAGTGACGCGGCCCTCGCTCTGTCTCTCTCACTCCCACGCGCCTGTGTAACACAGGGGAGCTCAACGACAGCGTCGTTTACTCCACACGTTTTAACTATTTTAAAACACTTCTTACACACATATTTTGAAATAGAAAATTCTCGGACATTGATTTTTAACACTAGGCTTACTTTTACCATTATTTACGTGTAATCATTTTTCGTTTAAGTGTATAATTTCCGTTTTCCGTTTTGAATCAATTTATTGGAATTCTGCAAACGCAGGATAGGAATTTAATATAATAGGAATCTCTCCGCGAAATATTTTTGTAAAATATTAATTTTTAGTATTTTTAGTGTTAAGTTAAAGATTGTAAAATATTTGTAAATGGTGCGTGACGCGCGGGCCTGACGGATGGAAGCACGGCGGCCAGTGTCCCCACTGCCCCGTTGCGACTCCAGTTTCAGGAGTCTCGGCCAATCACAGGGCCGGCAGCCGCTTCCCTCTTCACTCAGGTCCACGCCCCTCGCCCACATAAATACCGGTGCTCGAGCATAACTCGGCACTTGAGCTTCGTGTACTGTTGAGAACAACCTGGCCGTGTGGTACACTACTGTCCCGCGACCACCAGGAAACTTCCCAACTCTAGACCAAGAACAAGAATATAGAACCTCTTCCGAATCTCCTCGCATTATTTTCCTCACTTTCCCGCTTCCTATTTTTCCTCCCATACACCTCTCTCTCTCTCTAGTCTCTCTCTCTCTCTCTCACTAGTGCTGTGGTACACGACTGTCCCGGTACGTATCTATAAAATAAACATCTTCTCTCACTCGTGCTGTGGTACCTCGGTCCCAGTACACACTCTTTCTCTCTCTCTCTCTCTCTTCTTTTCGACGCTGTGGTACACGATTGTCCCGGCGTTGCTTCACTTTTTTTTTTCCTCTCTTCTTTTCTCTCTCTCTCACTTCTCAATTCCTCTCCAGGCACCTCCAAACAATCCGCATGCCTGGAGAACGCAGAAAGAAACGTTCCCGCCCTAACCAAACTGTCCGGAAGATCCGTTTCCTCCTATCCCGGGGATTTTCCGTTCCTCGAGCTCCCGCCCGTAATGTCGTCCCTGCTCCACCACCTCCAACCTCATCCTCACACCCAGTCCGCCTCGTGAGCAGCACCCGGATTCTCTCTCCACGCTCACGAGTGCACCTCGTCCGCACCCTTCCGGCACCTTCCGCGTCGTCGACGTCCCTCTCGTCGGGCCGCCTGGATTTCTCCGGACGGTACGACGACTTGGAACCCTTCGTCGTCCGGCCTGTCGCTGCCCCGCCTTCTGGAACGGTTCCCCAGGTCCTTCCAGAGCCGGAACAGCACATACCGGTGGAGGAAGACGCCTACGCACTTCCTCAAACTCCTTCCTCTCTTCCTCCCACCCCTGGCCGTTGGTTTCCTCACACCATCCCAATTACTCGTAACCCTCCTACCCCAACTGACGATGTCCTCGTGGTTCACGAGGACGACTTCCTTTTCTCTCCTCCCGCCAAACGTCCCAAACTCTCCCTCCTTCCCCGAAGAAATCTAGGTTTCTAGATTCACCACTCCCTCCTCCTCTGACGACGGGACTTCCTCCCTAAAAAAAAAAAAAAAAAAAAAAAAAAAAAAAAAAAAAAAAAAAAAAAAGGTCCTCGGATCTAACACGGGCGCCCTCCGCCCTCGTGCGGGACAGTGGCCCCCCAACAAATATAACCGCCTCGCTACGAGCCACCGGAATAGCGCCTGGCTAGCGCCACTCTAGCGCCCGGCTGGCGCCTTATCTACGCTCGACTCGGCACGTGGCCCTCCGCCCTCGTGCGGGACAGTGGCCCCCCAACAAATATAACCGCCTCACTACGAGCCACCGGAATAGCGCCTGGCTAGCGCCACTCTAGCGCCCGGCTGGCGCCTTATCTACGCTCAACTCGGCACGTGCCCACAACCACCGCAATGTACACCATACACGCAGCCTCCTGTGATTAAGTCGGTGCCCCAACAAACCGGCTTACATCAAAGCAAATATTTGAACTTAAAAATAAGTAAAAGTAAAATTAATTTTCAATACAAAAATATTGAACAAAATAATTAAATTTTCAACCAGATCATGAAATTTTAACTCAAAAGATGAAATTTGAAGCAAGAAGAATAAATTTTTTAACAAAAGAGTAGAATTTTCAACAAAATTCATGAATTTTCAAATAAACAGTTGAATTTACAAATAAATTTTCCAACAAAAAAAAAAGAATTTTAATAAAATAGCTAACTTTTTAAATAAAAAATGAAAATTTAACAAAGGGGGTTGATTTTCAACCCAGCAGCTGAGTTTTCAATCGAAAAAAATGAATTCTTATCGAAAAATGTAATGGTTAATATTTCAACCAAAAAGATTTTTATTTTATTACAGAGATTGAAAAAAATTTTGATTAAATTGTTGACGTTTCAAGCCAAAAAAGCGAGTTTTCTACAAAGCAGTTTAATTTCAACCCAAAAATATAAAATTTCAACAAATAGTGGAATTTTTCACAAAACAAGATCAATTTTCAACCAACAATGGAATAGTTTAAATGGTAATCAAAAAAATTAATTTTTAATTGAAAAAAATAAACAAATTTTCAACAAAGTAATTAAATTTTTAACCAGATAATACAATTTTTAATCAAAAAGATTAATTTTCAAGTAAAGAGATTAATTTTTTCCAAACAGACGAATTTTGAATAAACTACATCTTGTATCAACTGAAAAAGAATTATTTGCAACGAAAAGTGGAATATTTCAAAGTTTAATTACCCAAATTAATTTTCAATCAGAAAATTAAATCATTAAATTTTCAACCAGATAATAAAATTTTCCACAAAAAATATGAACTTTCATAAATGATGAATCTTCAACCAGAAAAATGCATTCTTAACGAAAAATGTAATAGTTGATATTTCCAACAAAGAAGATATTAATTTTATTTTAAGAGAGAAAAAAAAATGTAAATTAAATGTTGACTTTTTAAACCAAAAAGACGAATTTTCTAAAAAGCAGTTTAATTTTCAAACCTCAAATTTTGAACTTTCAACAGGAAAGTTCATTTTTACTAGAATAGTTCAAACCTCAAGCAAATGGTAGAATTTTTAAGTAGAAAAGATCAACTATCACCAAAAACGGAATAGTTCAAATTTTGATTATTAAAATTAATTTTTTTCAAAAAAAAAACTTTCAACAAAATAATTAAATGTTCAAACAGATAACAAAATTTTTAATAAAAAGATAAATTTTGAAACAAAAAGACTAGTTCTCTTCCAAAAAGATCATTTTGAAGAAACTACATGTTTTGTCATCTAAAAAAGAACTACTTTCAACTAAAAATTGAATAATTAAAATTCCAGTTACAAAACTTCATTTTCAGACCAAAAAAAAAAAAAAAACGAAAAGAAATTTAATTATTTTGAATCAAAAACAGTTTAATCCAACCTAAAAAGAAAAAGAATTTTCCACAAAACAGTTGAATGCTCAACCAAACAGATGAATTTTCAAAAATGAGTTGAATTTTCAACCACGGAAGATTTTTCAGTCATAAGAGAAAAACAGTGCTTCATAATTGTTGAATTTTCAAGCCAAAAGTTGATTTTTCTACAAAACAGTTGAATTTTTAACCCGAAAACATGAATTCCCAAAAAAGGTTCATTTTAAACTGAATGGTTTAATGTTCTGTTAAAATAGTTGAATCTTTGACTCAAAAAGACGAATTTCAACAAAATACTTAAGTATTAACCAAAATGAATGATTTTCCAAGAAAATTGTCAAATTTCTGAATAAAATAATAAGTTTAAACAAAAAAGATGAATTCTATCCAAAAATATGATAGTAGAGTTTTTAACCAAAAACATTTTACTTGTATCCAAAAATAGTTGCAATTTCAAATGTCGAGATAAATTGTCAAATAAAATAATGAATCTCTATCTGAAATAGTTAAATTATCAGTTGAAGAAATCAACTTTTGGTTAAAAAAAAAACAATATTCCACTCAGGGATTTTTTGTTTGTTTCTGAAAGCATTTCTACAGATTTACCTAGTTCCAAAGACCAACAGATATTTCACAAAACTTTTAATTTTAGATTAGGAGAAAAATTCTAATTGTCCTCCTATATTTTCTATATTCCTATGATATATCACATCGCTGCGGCTCTGGATTCTTTTACTGAAAAAAAAAAAAATGATTTTTCCCTAAGAAAAATGTAGTGATTTTCTTCGAAGACTCAGGTTTCCAGTGTTCATGTGGACGGTAATAAGCTACTCTGTAAAATCTTTGCATATATGATTTTGATCCAATTTCGGGATTGAATTTAACAACTGTCAATTACTGTATTATTATGCTGTTATTTAAATTTGCTACTATGGAAGAAAAATTGCTATTTACTTTTCAATTTCAACACGAAGAAAAAAAATCTGCTGAACTGACAGAATTTTCTATTAAAATAGGGACAGCATAGATTTTCCTTCAAGATTACCGAATTTTCTGTAGAGTTTTTGGTACCAAGGTAGGTGCAACAAAAAGGAACCTCTTTTGCCGGAAGGGAACCCAAAATGATAAATTGTGCGATAGGAACCCAAAGTATGAGTTTTAATAGAGACTTTTTATACCGACATTCTTTTGCTGCCTCATAGAGGAAGCTTTGTAATAATAACATTTTCCAAAATTTTTTAATTTATGTAAATAAACCTTCCTCAATTTGAAAATGTCTAATACAATGTTCTAAGAAATTGTCCGGATGTGTGTGTGGATGCCACACTTTTTTGTGAACACGATAACTAGAAAACGGTTGCAGATAAATTGATGAAACTTAAAGGGCTTATTTCCCTAACTCACGTCTTGAAACTGGCCCCAGGATTTCTAAAAGTTTTTATTGCATTTTTTTTAACACTCAATAATATTTTTAAAATCAGTGTTTTTGTAATAAAACTTTTTTTCATTAGCATAATTCAAAGTTGATGCAAGAATATAAAAGATTTCTTGGTTCGAGACGAATCGATTGACCTATAATATTAATACATTTTATTGAAGAGTGAGGAAGCTATGGTAATCCATAATATTTGAAAATACGGTTTTTTATAGTCAAACTTTTTTCTTCAACATAATTCAAAGTTGATGCAAGGATATAAAAGATTCCTTGGTTCGAGGCAAATCGATTGACCTACAATATTAATACATTTTATTGAAGAGTAGGGAAGTTATGGTAATGCCTAATATTTGAAAATACGGTTTTTTATAGTAAAACTTTATTCTTCAACATAATTCAAAGTTGATGCAAGAATATAAAAGATTCCTTGGTTCGAGACGGATCGATTAACCTATAATATCAATAGATTTTATTAAAGAGTAGGGAAGTTATGGTAATTTATATATTTTTAAAATCGGTTTTTTATGTTAAAACTTTTTTCTTCAACATAATTCAAAGTTGATGCAAGGATATAAAAGATTCCTTGATTCTGAACGAATCGATTTACCTATAATATTAATACATTTTATTGAAGAGTGAGGAAGCTATGGTAATTTATAATATTTGAAAATACGGTTTTTTATAGTAAAACTGTTTTCTTCAACATAATTCAAAGTTGATGCAGGAATATAAAAGATTCCTTGGGTTGAGACGAATCGATGGCCCTATAATATTAATACATTTTATTAAAGAGTAGGGAAGTTATGGTAATTTATATATTTTTAAAATCGGTTTTTTATATTAAAACTTTTTTCATTAACATAATTCAAAGTCGATGCAAGAACAGAAAAGATGTGCTGATTCAAGTCGAATCGATTGACCTATAATATTGTATACCATTGCGCCATTTCCCTTTCAGGGTAGGCGTGACGCTACCCGATTCGGGTAATGTTTCTAGGTTGATAGTTTCTTGTAGTAAATAACTAAAAGTGTGGGCTCACCACACCCACGATGTGCCAACAGCACTCAGTATTCTTGAATGGTCACCCATCCAAGAACTAACCGCGTCCAATGCTGCTTAACTTCAGTGATCTGAAGAGAACTGGGTTTTTCAGCGTGGTATGGCCGTTGGTCACCTATAATATTAATACATTTTATTGAAGAGTAAGGAAGCTATGGTAATGCAAAGTATTTGAAAATACGGTTTTTGTAGAAAAACTTTTTCCTTCAACATAATTCAATGTTAATGAAAGAACGGAAAAGATTCCTTGATTCGAGGCAAATCGATTGACCTAATATTAATACATTTTATTGAGGAGTATAGAAATTATGGTAATTTACATAGTTTAAAAATCGGTTTTTTGTATTAAAACTTTGTTCTTTAACATAATTCAAAGTTGATGAAACAACAGAAAAGTTGTGTTGATTCAAAACGAATCGATTGACCCATAGCATTGATCCATTTTATTGAAAAGTAGGGAAGTTATGGTAATTTATATATATTTAAAATCGATTTGTATAGAAAAAATGTTCTTATTGTAATAATTTAAAGTTGATGCGAGAAGAGAAAAGTTGTGTTCATTCAAGACGAATCGATTGACCCATAGCATTGATACATTGTATTGAAGATTAAGGAAGCTATGGCAATGCATAATATTTGAAAATACGTTTTTTATAGAAAAAATGTTTTCTTCAACATGATGCAAAGTTTATGCAAGAATATAGAAGATTCCTTGATTCAAAATGAATCGATTGACCTATATTATTAATACATTTTATCAAAGAGTAGGCAAGCTATGGTCATTTATATATTTTGAAAATCTTTTTTTTATATTAAAACTTTTATCATAAATATAATTCAAAGTTGATGCAAAAACAGAAAAGATGTGTTGATTCGAGTCGAATCGATTGACCTATAATATTAATACATTTTATTACTCTATACCTATATACCCATATACACACCACTACTTTCCAACCGAGCAAGTCACGCCTACCCCGAAAGGGAAATGGCTTAATGGTATAATAATAATAATAATTGAAGATTCAGGAAGCTATGGTATTGCATAATATTTGAAAATGCGTTTTTTTATAGAAAAACTTTTTTCTTTAACATAATTCAAAGTTGATGCATGAATATAAAAGATTCCTTGGTTCGAGACAAATCGATTGACTTATAATATTAATACATTTCATTGAAGAGTAGGGGAGTTCTGATAATTTATGTATTTTTAAAATCGATTTTTACAGTAAAAATTTTTTCATTCTGATAATTTAAATTTGATGCGAAAATAGAACAGTTGTGTTGATTCATGACGAATCGATTGACCCATAGCATTCATTCATTTTATTGAAGAGTGAGGAAGCTATGTTAATGCATAATATTTGAAAATACGGTTTTTTACAGAGAAAATTTTTACTTGAACATAATGCAAAGATATAAAAGATGCTTTGGTTCGAGACGAATCGATTGACCCATAACACTTATAAATTTTATTCAAGAGTAAGGAAGCTATGGTAATGCATAATATTTGAAAATACGGTTTTTTATAGAAAAACTTTCTTCTCCAACATAATTCAAAGTTGATGCAAGAATATAAAAGGTTCCTTGGTTCGAGACGAATCGATTGACCTATAATATTAATACATTTTATCAAAGAGTAGGGAAATTATGGTAATTTATATATTTTTAACATCGATTTTTATAGTAAAAATTTTCTCATAAACATAATTCAACGTTGATGCAAAAACAGAAAAGATGTGTTGATTCGAGTCGAATCGATTGGTTGATAATATTAATACATTTCATTAAAGAGTAGGGAAGTTATGGTAATTAATATATTTTGAAAATCGGTTTTTTATATTAAAACTTTTTTCATAAACATAATTCAAAGTTGATACAAGAACAGCAAAGATATGTTGATTCGAGACGAATTGATTGACCCATAATATTTATAAATTTTATTGAAGAGTAAGGAAGCTATGGTAATGCATAATATTTGAAAATACGATTTTTTATAGAACAACTTTTTTCTTCAACATAATTCAAAGTTGATGCAACAATATAAAAGGTTCCTTGGTTCGAGACGAATCGATTGACCTATAATATTAATACATTTTATCAAAGAGTAGGGAAATTATAGTAATTCATATATTTTTAACATCGATTTTTATAGTAAAAATTTTCTCATAAACATAATTCAAAGTTGATGCAAAAACAGAAAAGATGTGTTGATTCGAGTAGAATCGATTGACCCATAATATTAATACATTTTATTGAAGAGTATGGAAGCTATGTTAATGCATAATATTTGAAAATACAGTTTTTTATAAAAATACTTTTTGCTTCAACATAATGCAAAGTTGATGCAAAGATGTAAAAGATTCTTTGGTTCGAGACGAATCGATTGACCTATAATATTAATTCATTTCATTAAAGAGTAGGGAAGTTATGGTAATTTATATATTTTGAAAATCGGTTTTTTATATTAAAACTTTTTTCATAAACATAATTCAAAGTTGATGCAAGAACAGCAAAGATATGTTGATTCGAGACGAATCGATTGACCCATAATATTTATAAATTTTATTGAAGAGTAAGGAAGCTATGGTAATGCATAATATTTGAAAATACGGTCTTTTATAGAAAATTTTTTTTCTTCAACATAATTCAAAGTTGACGCAAGAATATAAAAGGTTCCTTGTTTCGAGATGAATCGATTGACCAATAATATTAATACATTTTATTGAAGAGTAAGGAAGCTATGGTAATGCATAGTATTTGAAAACACGATTTTTTATAGTAAAAATTTTTTCACTTACATAATTCAAAATTGATGCGAGAACGGAAAAGATTTCTTGATTCGAGGCAAATCGATTGATCTATAATATTAATACACTTTATTGAAGATTAAGGAAGTTATGCTCATTTACAAAATTTGAATCATCTGTTTCACACAGAACAACTTTTTTCATCGACATAATTAAGAGTTGACGCATGAATAGCAAAGCCTTTTTGATCATAAATTTTCAAATAGAGTAATTCTGACAATTTTTGTAAAGAAATCATAAAGCTGGTAAACGGGTAGGGTGCGACAGAACTTTCCTCTTCCCTTTCCCAGCTCGAAAAATTATCATTTCGAATGCAACATTTTATTTGTCTTTGTATTTAAAAATTTTTTGTATTACTTTTTAATTTTGTATTTTTTGTAAATTTCTATTTTTAAATTGATCAAAATGAAAAATTTGGTTTATCTATTATTGAAAAAAAAACTAATGCTTCCTATATGAGGAAGCAAATACATTTGCTAACGGGAAGCAAAGTGCTCGTGAATATCTGGCTCGTGAATATTTTTGCTTTAGCAGACTCATTTTTCTCCGATAAAGAAGGAAATTTCATTAGACACCCTAATCGTCATCCATGAAAGCCATTTCAATGCCTATTTTAATAGCTAAATGGTTATGATGAAATGGGCGAGGCATAAATTGAAACTGAAATTAGAGGAATTGGAAGCTAGTTGGTACACATGTAAGGTTCCAGTAGAGGTTCACCCTCGCTATTGGGAGCATCAAAGACAAACGGCACAGGGCTAATATTACGCGAGTACGAACATACCATTACATAGTATCCGGCAATACCCGTTGCTGGTATCCTTTGGAACACCCCACAAGGGGCTCGTTTATCTAACCACCCCCTCTGCCGCCCTCGTTCCAGACCACGAGGTTATGCCCACTTCGTCATCGAAGCCATCTTCCCCTTCCTCTTGCCCTAAATTGTGAATAATGCTGATTATGTAAAAAGGCTTTACGAGACGTTATTACCTTCATTGCGATTACGATGTTATACGACCTCCGCGCGGCTTCCCCATGGTGCTCATAACATCTTCTTTTTCTTCGCTACTCGCTTTTCCTCCTAAGCTCAGAACTCTAACAAGGAGTAGTTCCCAGGTTTTAGCCTCCGATTTGAATCGTTTTGAGGTATGTTGGAGGGAATTAAAAAATAAGACATAATTGTTTCGTTATGTTTGCCCAATCTCAGAATGAAGGGGTGGAATCAACCCCTACAGTTTCAATTGAAACAAATTGGGAAACCCCCATTTTCTACATACAGGAGGCGGGAAGCAGTAATATTCAACGAAACGAGTGCAAATTGAAGAGAACTCTTAAAAATAGTTTCCCAAATGAGACGTACGCATTGATTTCCTATTTGAACTTCTCGCACCCTCTTCCAGTAAGCCTCAAAAACAACCTCCTAAACAAAGATCAAGTATTTTGCGGTATATTAGTTGTAAATATTAATTTTGTGTAGTTTTATCATTTCGCAGCCCTGGGCAGAGGCCCTTATAGTTTCGGTCGAGTCGTACTTTTCCCAGGAAAGGAAGTAGAGCAAGTGAGAGGAGGGGAAATAACCGTAGGAAAATTGGAATTAGGATGAGTGTGGTGAGGGTAAGTAGGGAAAATGAGGAAGGGGGTCAGGGGAGAACTGATAGAAGGGTGGTAGGGAAGTAGAAAAATGAGAGAGAGGGGCAGTGGGGGAAGCTCGGGAAGAAGTATATGAGAAAGAAGTAGGATAAAGAAGGGGAAAGTTATCGGGAAAGTGAGCGAAGGGATAGGTGGGGTATGGAGAGAAAGTAGGAAAAGTTCGTGGTGGGAAAGTGAAGGGCGAAGATAAGAAGTAGAATAAGTTGGAAAAAAGTAAATGGTGGTAGAGGAATTAGCAGAATTAGGTGAAATAAGAAGAGAGGAAATATGGAAGTGGTTTGGCGAAGTCAGAGAGAGAGAGAGAGAGAAATGATGAAGGAAGTGAAGTGAAGTAAAGAGGAAAATGAGGTAGGATAGGCGAGGTATGGCAGGAAAGTAGCAAAAGTTGTATGAGTGAGGGGAGGGAGAGTAAGAGGAAGCGAGGGGAGAGGAATTACCTTAAGCAGGTGAAGTAAGGGGATGGTAATCAGGTGGAGTACTGGGTGAGGGTAATAGGGAGAGGGATGATTCGTGAGAAGAGGGCATTGCAATTAGGAGAAGTAAGGAAGGGAAAGTAGAAGAGATGATGAGAAGTTGGTAGAAGTAGAGACAGTGGGTGAAGTGAGGGTACAGAAAGTAGGGAAAGTGAGGGAGGGTTAAGAAGTGAAAAGATTAATTTGAGGGAGAGGTTATAGGGGGTCTAGGGAAGTGAGGGTGATTAGGGGAGGTGAGGTAGTGGATGAAGGGTGAGGAAAGGGAAGTGAGGAGAGGTGTAGTAGAAGAATGAGCGGGTAGGTGTAGTAGGGGAAGTGAGAAATGCGGAAGTAGGAGGTGGGATATAAGAAGCAGGGAGAAAGTATCTGAAGTGATGAGAGGAGAATTATGGGTGGGCGGGAAAATATGATAAAAAAAGAGGGAATAGAGGAGCATTTAGGAGAAGTGAGGGACGCAGAATTGATAAAGGAGGTAAAGTCAAGTGGAAAGTGGGGGGAATAGGCAGCGTATGGTGGTGAAGTAGAAAAAGTAGGATAAGTGGCGGGAGGGGGGTTAAGAAAAATCTGGAAAAGTGAAGGAAGGGGAGAGGAATTATCAGAAGTAGGTAAAGTGAGGAGAGTAAATAGGGGATATAGCGACGGGAGTGGTAAGAAAGGAGAATATGCGTGAGGAAAGGGAATGGAAATTAGGAGAAGTGAGCAAGGGGAAGTAGTGAAGTTGAGGGAACGTTGTTAGAAGTAGGAGATGTAGGGAGAAGTGAGGAACCAGGAAGTAGGGAATGTGAGGGGAGGGTAAGTGGTGGGAGGGTACTATGAAAATATGGTGAAGTAAGGTGAAGTGAAAGGTGAAGTAGGGAAAGTAGGTAGAGGGAAGAAAAGTTAGCGAATGTGTAGTAGGAGAATAGAAGGGCAAAGGTAGTAGGGAAAGTAAGGAGAACGGAAGTCGGGGATGAAGTATGAGAAGTGAGAGGACGGACGGTAGGTAGGTGAAATGAAGAAAAAGGAATTATTGGTCGGGAGTAAGTAAAATGAACAAGGGGGAAGAGAGGAGAGTGTACGAGAAGTAAGAGAAGAAGAAGAAGAAATGAGAGAGGAAGAATTAATAACGCAGGAGAAGTGACATGAATTGGAAAGTAGAGGGGGATAGGCGGGGTATGAAGGTGAGGTAGGAGAAGGAGGATAAGTGACGGGAGGGGATGGAGAGATGTATGGAAAGAGGAAGTGAGGGGAGAGCAATTATCGGAAGTAGCTGGAATGAGGGAAGGGTAATTAGGGGTAGTAGGAGGCAGGGGGAGTAGTGAGGGGGAATGGACAAACGAGGAGGTGATGATAATGACGAGAAGTAAGCGAGGGGAAGTAGGGGGGGTGATTGGAAGTTGTTGGAAGAAGAGGAAGTGGGGAAAGTACGGGGACGTGAGAAAGGGGAATTGAGGAAGGGGTAAGTGGTGGAAGGGGTGGGAGGGGTAGTAGGGAAGTGATGGTGAATTGGGGAGGTGAAACACGGGTAGCAGAGTAAGGGAAGAAAAGTAAAGGGAGGTGTAGTAGAAGAATGGAAGGGTATAGGTTGTAGGGGAAGTGAGAAGAGTGCAAATAAAGGATGGGGTATGAGAAGTGAGAGGGGACAGGAGGAGGGTGAAGTGAGGGGAGGAGAATTATTTTTGTGGAGGGAAAGTAAGATAAAAAAGGGTAAGTATGCGAGGGAAAGTATAGGAAGGCTTGATTCGATCGACCTAATTGATGCTTAATGCCCGAAAAATTACCAGGTTACTGAAGGAGTGTCAATAATATTCGTTTTTCAGCCTGGGGAAATAATTTCATCCTTCAAAATTTGTTCGAGACTTTTAGTGTAAAGACGTCATAAAAATCTGATATTCTCCTTGATAAGATGGCTCCTCTTCTTCTGAATATTGTCTAAATGAATAAAAATGGTGAAGCTGACAAAAGTGAATCGAGAAGTCAAACCGTTAGTTGTTTGCTCCTTTGGAGAGGAGTGTCCATTCATTCTGGCTTGTATTATTGGGCTGGTGAGATCTAATCTTGGCTGGTGTGAAAGGAGCCTTAAGGTCGAAAGAACGAAGAAGGTTGTAACGAAGAAGGTGTGCGGCCCAGTGGTACGGGTTAAGTTTTAAGCGATATCAAAATGGACATCTCGCCGGCGCCAAGGCCGTAGTTAACGAGCCATCGTCTGGCCATTCAGCTCGGTTTGTCGCTGGGTAGGTACCTACTCTTACCTGTAGAGCTCGTAGTCCAACCAAACTCCAATCCCTCTTACTTGTTGTGCATAAAACTCCTCTCGACCTCTTGTAGATCCACTCATTCACTGGGATGAAGATAAGAAAGAGAGGATAAAAAAAAGACGGAAAACGAGCTCCTGGAACTTCTTACAACAAAGACCTGATAAGTACTACTTTGTTAGGTCCTCTTTAATTTAATGAAACTTCAATTATCTCTCAGAAAAAAATAGTGTATCATGCACCAAGGAGGAGAAGTGGGATTTTTTCGACAAGTGTAATTTTTTGAGTAAAAGGTGTTGTTTTTTTTGCTTGAATCTTTAAGGGGTGTGTAAACAACCCTTAGAATAAATCCAACAACTTCTTTTGCTATGATATGTTTCCTACGTTTACTTTTATCTGATTTCCGACCCTTATTGTTTTTTTAATTTTTCACCTCTGAAATTATTTTGTACTTCTTAGGGAGTGAAAAATGCTCTTTACGCCCTAGGGACTGAAAAGTAGCTAGAGATTGTAAGTGGTAGCTACAAATTGAAATCGTAATCAATAAACTTCCTTTTGGAAGTAATAAAATATCCTCTAAAAATTCCCGTGATCTGAAATCTGAACGGTAAATAGTCAATGTGAGGATTACTGAGAAGTGGAGGAAGATCAGTAAATATGAGAATGAGAAAGGAGGTCTAATCTTCTTTGTAGACTCAGATGGTTCATACACAAATATTCAAAGAAAGATAATGTGTGTACCTTTCCTGACATGAGATAAATTTGAAGATTCCAACAAGTTTTCTTTCATAACAGGAGGAAAGGTGATAATCTTTCCTAAGGGGCCGACAATGAACTGCGTTTTATGATGATAAATTTGAACAAAGTTTGCAAATTTTTTGAAAGATGCCCTGCAAGGGTACAGTTCAATGCTGACTTCAAAAGTTTAAAACTTACTTTCAAATTTCCGACTTCACACTCTTTCCCCTATTCCCCTTTTTTCCCCTTTTTAGAGAATTCTTCTTTTTCACTTGTTTTCAAGAAACCCTTTTTGCATCTTTTTCTCGTTTTTTCGATTAAACGTAAAATGAATTAATAGAAACCAATAAAAAAATACATTTATTTTTGATTGAAAAGTCTACTGTAATATTTTGGGTTCGAAATTCATCTCTTTTTGTTCAGATTTTTTTTTAATTTGGTTGAAAATATAATCTTTTTTGCAAAAAGTAACTTGTTTGTTGGTCATCTTTTTTGTTTAAAAATTCAACTACTTGGTTAAGGTTGAACAAATTTGTTGAAAAATTATTTTTTCGCTAGAAGTTCATCTCTTTGGTTGAAAATTTAACTATTCCATTTCGAGAAAAGTAACCTTCTTGGTTAAAACCTTATCTTTTGGGTTGAAAATTGAACTTTTTTTTTGAAAATTCATTTTTTGTTGCCTTTTTGGTTCAGACTTCATTTTTTTAAAAACAAAATGTAACTATTCAATTTTTGGTTCAAAATTGATATTTTTACTTGAATATTGATATTTTTACTTGAAAATTGATCTTTTCTAGTTGAATACTTAAGTATTTGGCAAAAATTAAATGTATTTTGTTGAAAATTCGTCTTTCTTGGTACAAAATTAACCTTCCTGGTTGAAAATTCTTCCTTTTTGGTTAAAAATGAAATTATTTGTCTGAAAATTAATTTTTTTTTGTTGAAAATTTATGTATTTTGTAGAAATTTCATATTTTTTGTCTCAAAATCCAACAATTTGGTAGAAAATTAAATTATTTGGTTAAAAACTAAATAATTTGAAAATTTAACTGTCTGGTAAAAAATTAACTTCTTTTGAAAAATCTTACCTTCATCAATCTTGTTTTTGAAGAATTCATCTTTTTGGTTGACGATTCAACTATTCGATAAAAAAAAATTTGTATTTGGTTGAATTCAACTGTTTGAAAATTCATGTATCATGTAGAAATTTAATCTTTTTTGTCTGAAAATCCAACAATTTGGCAGAAAATTAAACTATTTAGTTCAAAACTAAATCATTTGAAAATTTAACTATTTGGTCAAAAATTAACTTCTTTTGGAAAATTTTATCTTCATTAATCTTGTTTTTGAAGAATTCATATTTTTCGTTGAGGATTCAACTATTCGATATAAAAAAATTGGTATTGTTTGGTTGAATTCAACTGGTTGAAAATTCATTTTCTTTTGTTAATTTATTTTTAACTGAAAATTTAACGATTCCATTTTTGGTTCAAAAAATATATTTTTTAAATTGAAAATTTAACTATTTTGTTAAAAATTCGCTTTCTTTTCGTTTAATTCAACTGTTTGAAGATTTTTCTTTCAGGAATAAATTAATATTTTATGGTAGAAAATACAATTAGTTGGTTGAAAATTAATTTTTTTTAAGATTCTCCTTTTTGGTTAATATTTTTGTTGAAATTTTGTTTTTGGTTACAAATGAATTTGGGATCAATTTTGGTTAAAAATTTATAATTTATAAGTTAAAACATGAACTGTTTGGTAGACAATTAATGTATTTGATGAAAAATTTGTTTTTTTGGTTACAAAATTAATCTTTTTTGTTGGAAATTTCTTGTTTTTTGTTGAAGATTCAACTATTTGGTCAAAAATTTGTATTTTTTGATTAAATTCAACTAGTAGAAAGTTAGTTCTTTTTTTTGTTGAAAATTAATTTTTTAAACTGGAAATTTTAATGATTTCATTTTTGTTTAAAAAATATGTTTTTCAGTTTTTGACAACAGTTTAAACTTCATTATTCTTGTTTGAAAATTCGTCTATCTGGTGAAGGATTCAACAATTTTCTTTCAAAAAATTTTCCGTTTGATTAAACTGGTTGAAAATTCTTATTTTGGTAGATAAGACATCTTTCTTGCTTAAAAATGGTTAAAAACTGTTTTTGATAGAATTTTAATTTCGCGTTTGATATTTCGACCTTGGTTGAAAATTCTTCGTTGAAAAGTAACTTTTTTGTCGAAAATTCAACTGCCGTCGAAAAAAAATTTTTGGTTGTTTGAAAATTTAACGATTTGTTTGAAAATAAAAATATTTTATTGAAAATTCTGTTTTTTCTCGAAAGTTCAACTGCTTAATTGTTAATGCATCTGTGTGATTAAAAAATAATTTTGTTGTTGTTGAAAATAGTTCTTTCTGTTAAAATTTGTCTCTTCTGGTAGAAAATATTTTTTGGTTGAAAATTCGACTATTTTGTTCAAAACGCTATATATTGCGACTTGAAATCTTAGGAACTTAAAGTATTTTGTATTGAATATTCAATATGGTATTCATAATAATTTTATTTAATTGAATTTATTCCCCTATTTTAGTGAAAAATCACCCTATTTCCCTTGTTTTAAGAGAATTTTGGGCTACGTTGCTTTTCGGTGGAGGGGGGGGGGAACAAATACTATCGTCAATGAGGGGGTGGGGGAGGGCCAAAAATAGTCAAAAACTGGTAACGTAGTTCAGAAACGGTTCCTTACTACAATTCGCAAAATCAAACGTCCTTGGCGCTAGAAACATAAACTGCGCACGTGCATGTGCGCGGTGCATGTTCAACAGCAGTAGTAGTAAGGCTCATTAGAGACAAAAATAACCAATAAATGATTTCTTTTCCATCCTAAATTATTTTTTTTTTAATAGAGACACGAAACTCATGACTCGTTCCAATCTGCAGGGTTTGCTTATGAATATTTTCAGAATTCTTTTATTTTTTTCTTATTTCATTGAATATTAATAATTTTAGAAATACACATACATTTTTTAGATTGTTTCTTTTCCTATTTAGAAAATGTAATGATCTAAATAGATTGGTTCAGAATCACCTACAAATATTAAATTATTTTTTGAATGAAATGGTGAAAGAAGAAAGAGGAAGGTTGATGAAGAAGAAAGTAAAAGGAAAAGGAAAAGTGTTGGAAGAAGGATGGAGTAGATAAAGGGTGTAAGATAAAAGGAGATGTGGAGAAAAAAAGATAAAAGATAAAAGGAGAGCGAGATTTGTAAAAAAAGATAGAAGAGGAAGAAAGAGAGCGAAAGAAGTCACTAAACTGAACACCATTCACGCAAGGAGTGGAGTTACCTGGAAACGGACCCTAATGATATGCCGAGCTGCGACTTGAATGGACCTTTCGGGAATTCTCCGACGGTTTCGAAGAATTAGGAATTCCGAGGTCGTCGTGCAGACCTGTCCTTTCGCTCCTTTTTCATCTTCCTTCTCTTTCTTTCCTCTGGGTCCTGTTTCGACGAAGAGGATTCGGATAAAAGAGAATCTCTTTGTGAGAATCGCTTCTTCCTTTTACTCTATCTGTTTTCTTTCCTTCCTCTTTCACTTCACTTTAATCTTTTTTGTTCACTGAGATTTATAAGCGAGTAATAGCCCTTTCAGAGGCGTGCGAATCAAATTGGGAAAATTTGGGAATGAGGTAAGAGAAGAAAAAAAAATTATTCTTTGAAATGTGAATTAGAAGATTTTACTAGCATCATTGCGCTACCCGCGTTTTTTGGTTTGTGGGGGAAAAACAACTTTTAATCCAAATGCAAACTTCTAATAATTATTCATTTGTTGAATTTTTAAAATATAAATAATTTTCCTTATGATCTTCCAGATGTTTTTCACATTTTCAGAACTAAGTGTCCAGGCTTGCAGAAAATATTTTTGCGACCCTCACCGAAATTCGGTGAACCTAAACACGGCCTTTTCAGAAATCTTTTGAAATTTAACATTATTTTTCAATATTTTCGATGATTCTAAACCTTCTTGATGTCTTCAAAAATATTCTTTAAAAATTAAGCCTACAATTTTTTCCAGGTAAAAAATCATTTTCAATATTTCGAAGAAACATTGAAAGAATTTTTTTTAAATTAAAAATAATAATAAAATGAAATAATAATAATAAATACGCAATTTTTTTTAATTCTGAAAAATTGAAAAAATTGCCTTCGAATCTTCCAGATTCCTTTTCAGTTTTCAAAATCTTTTTAAATGTTTTGAAATCTTTAAAAATATTTTCTTAAAATTAATTTTTAAAAATGAACAAATCATTGAAAATTTGTAGACAAAATTTTGATTCTCTGGAAACCTTTCAAACTTCCTAAAAAGCTGATAAATTTTTTGTTCAGAATCTTCAAAAATCCACTTTTTTTTTTAATTTTGAAGCCTTTTAAAAACTCCTAAATATCTCTTAAACTAACACGTATTTTTTCTGAACGTTTGTAATCTTGTAAAGTTGAATAATTTTGCCTTAAAATCTTCTACCTTCTTTTTCGATAATTTTAGGAAATAATTTGAAAAGTTTTTGAATTTTTCTCCAATTTCTATTAAAATTAATTTTTTTTAATAATAAAATGTTTGAAATTTTCCCAGGAAACTTAAACCAAGTTTTTTATTCTCTTGCAGTTTTTGAAAATTATTGAAAAGCTTTCTTTCGAAATCTTCAATAATCTACATATTTTTTAATTCATCTCTTTAGTAGAAATTAATTTTTTTTTTAAATTCATACCTTCGGGTTGAAAATTTGAATGTTTTATAGAAAATTCGTCTCTTGGCTTGAAAGTGCAACAATATGAATGCGTTTTGTTTATTTTATTTTGTTTCATTTCTCATATTCGGAAATTCAACAATTTGTTTGAAAATTTATCATTCTTTTTGCAGAAAATTTATTTATTTATTTTGAGATAGAATAATTATGTTTTTAACTAAAAAAAATGAATTTTCAATAAAATAGTTGAATTTTCGATAAAATACGTGAATTTTCAAACCAGAGAGGCGAATTTTCATTACAAGAGTGAAATTTTTAACCAAGATTCTTCGGTCAAAAGAGAGCAAGAATTACAACCAAATTGTTGAATTTTCAAACCAAAAATATAGGTTTAAAATTCAACAATTTGGTTAAAAATCCAACTATTTTGTTGAAAAATTTTAAAAATTCGTCCTTTTGGATTGAAAATTAATCTTTTTTGGTGAAAAAGTCGTTTTTGGTGGATATCAATAAATAAAAATATTTTAAATTTTAATCTAAATTTTTTTATTCTGTTTAGAAAAGATCATATATTAAAAATATTTTTTATAGTTTTATGTAAGAGACATTCCGTGCCCAAACGGCATCACATTTTTTTGAATTATCAATATTTATAAAATCGTAAAACGAATTTTAATAAAACTTTAAGATATTATAGAAAAAAGTATACAATTTTAAATTATAATACAGAACATTTTTTTTGAAAATGTTGACCAGAAAAAGTCCAAAAAATTTTTTATTCAATTTTTCGTCCACAATGCACCTTTTTATTTTCTTCTAGTTAGGATATGAAAATTCCTTATAATTTCATTTTTCATTTGAAAAAAAAAATTGGTGGTTACTCTTGTAGATCACGAGATATCTTCATTTTAGTGAAGCTTAGACTTTTTTTCATACGAATTTTCAAAACAAAATTGTTCTGTATCATAATATTAAATCGTATACTTTCTTCTATGACAACATAAGTTACATTCAAATTCGTTCCACGATTTTAGAAATATTGATAATTCAAAAAAATGTCACCAACATAGTTTTGTTTTCAATCAATAAGGATGAATTCTCAAAGAAAATGTAATAGTTGATATTTCAAACAAAAAAGATTCTAATTTCAAATGAAAAACAGTTGAATTCAAGAAAAATGCAAATTTTCAACAGAATACATTAATTTTCAACTAAAAGGGCCAATCTTCAAGCCAGTAGTAAAATTTTTAACCAAAAGATAAATTTTCAAGGAATGAGTTTTGATGTATTCAAACACAAAATATTTTAATTTCACATAAAAAAAAACCAGTTAACTTCAACCAACAAATTTCAATTTTCAATAAAATAGTGTAATCCTTAATCAAAACAGATTAATTTTTAAAAAAGTTTTCAACCCTTTGCAACCAAAAAGGTAGAATTTTCTACCACAAACTTTCAAACAAAAAAGCCGAATTTTCAACAAAATATTCGAATTTTTAACCAGATACAATTTCCAACCTAAAAAGACGAATTTACAAGCAAATGGTAGAATTAAAAAAAAAATCTGTCCGCTTCGCGGGCACATTCTCGTCACGCGCTGCGCGCGCGGCTCGCAAGTTTGACCGCGCCAATGGCGCGCGACTGTTGATTCTCGCGCTTCGTGCTCGACTGTATTTACCTCGCGCTACGCGCTCGGTCTTTGTATTACCCCCACATTTGTGCACAGATCTTTTAAAATTAAAGGTGAAAATATCGACAACTGTAATTTGGTGATTGTGAAATCTCTTTCGTTAAAGCTCCTTCGGCTTTAAAGAATACATTCTCATCACGTACCGCGTGCTTCGCACTCGATTTTGCCCAAATTGCGAAATTTTCTACATTATATGTTCAACATTATTATATCAAATGTATATTACATTTGTTTCTGTACGTCGGTCTGTGATTGCTCATTTAGATATTGCAAAATAAAGTACGAATTGTATTTATCATTATTACTTTGATATTTGTTCCTGAGTTTGCATTTAATTTTCTCCTCAGCCACAGTGAAAATTTTATATCATTTTAATAAATGTATATTATTACAATTCATAATAAGCATTGATATTAAAAAGAGACGTATTTTCCTTGTCTTGTTTTTATAATTGAAAAAAGTGCGCATCCTATAAAAAAAAAAACAATTTTGTTATTGTGCATTTTATTGCAACTTGTGTCGTTTTTCCATAAATTTAATTTGTTTATGTTCAATGTTATTTTTAACGATTTGAACCAAAAATATGCATCCTAGAGTAAGGTGGTTCGAAGAAAAATTGTAAATGTAATTTAGGCGAAAAATTTTGTTAGATAAAATGTTATTGTAGCGTGTATCGTTTTTCCAAAAAGTTAATTTCTATATTTTAAATGTATTTTTATAACAAAAGTTTATAACAAATTTGTAGATTTTTTCTGGGTGAACAACGTTTGTTTATTAATTTTTTTCGTGGTTTGTGTCGTTTGTCCAAAAATTTAATTAATTTTATTCTTAAATCAGTTTTTTACCAATTAAACAATAACTACGCGTTCCATCAAAAAGTGATTCATAACAAATTTGTAGATTTTTTTTGAGTGCACAATTTTTGTTGACTGGTCTTTTTTCGTATCTTGTATATTTTGACCGCAAAATTGAATTTTTATTTTTCATTATTTTTTTGTGCGATAAAAATTTGAATTTTCGATTTTTAAAGGAAATTGAAAAAAGTCGCGTAACAAATTAGTAGGGTGTTCAAAAAGAAATATTTTTCTTCGCCTGAATTTTTTCATATCGTGCGTTGTTTGGCTTAAAATGTTCATTTTCGTTTGTTTTTTGGAATTTAGTACATGCTATATAACTCCAGAGTGTTTAGTTTTATATAAAAAAAATGGCATAAATTGTTTGTCTTCTTGAGTACTTAATGCAAATTCCAGGAATTTTAGAAGATCGAATTATTATTGTTGAAATCGCAGATGGTGATGAACTGATTAATCATGAGGATTTCAATTCTACACATGAGGATTCAAATACTAGTCAGGTTCCAAATGTCAATGTAGGTTTAAGTAGGAATTTCTTATAAGCTCTAACCTTACAATTAAATCCTTTTATTTCATTATTACTAGTGGAAGCACATTTATTTTTTGCCTATGAGAAAGCAGTGTTCATGAAATGAGCACGAATGATTATACAGGGTGACTAAAAAGTCCCGGGACGGTTGTATATTTCCTCAGGTAAAATAATTTTCAAAAAAGTGAAGGTCATTCCTGAAGCAAATTTCAACGAGGAATTCAATGGTGACCTTCATTTTGACCTTGAAGTTGACCTTCATGTCTTTTTGAAGGTCAACTTTGTTTTCTCAAATGGAAACCCCCTTTTTTACATCTGCAATCGATAGAGCGGAAAATTCTACGTTCAGATACGTAACCAAGTCATAGGTCAATTGTAACGTTCAAGGTCAATTAAAGGTTATTTGAAATTAACAAAGTTTTCCAAGAGGTCAGTGTAATTCCTGAAGTAAATTTCAACGAGAAATTCATTGCTGAGCTCTGTATTGATCTTGATGATGATCATCAAGGTTTTTTCAAGGTTTTTTCCAAGCAGTTTACGTTTACGTTAAGCATTACCCAGGAACAACGACGTGGACGTAGTAAATTCTGTTCCCTTTGGGTAATGCTAAACGTAAACGTAAACTGCTTGGAAAAAACCTTGAAAAAAACCTTGAAGATCATCACCAAGATCAATACAGAGCTCACCAATGAATTTCTCGTTGAAATTTACTTCAAGAATTACACTGACCTCTTGGAAAACTTCGTTAATTTCAAATAACCTTTAACTGACCTGGAACGTTACAATTGACCTATGACTTGGGTACGTACTTGAACGTAGTATTTTTCGCTCTATCGATCGCAGATGTGAAAAAAGGGGGTTTCCATTAAAAAAACAAACAAATTTGACCTTCGAAAAGCCATGAAGGTCAACTTCAAGGTCAAAATGAAGGTCACCATTGCATTCCCCGTTTAAATTTACTTCAGGAATTGCACTGACCTCTTGGGAAACTTTGTTCATTTCAAATAACCTCTAATTGACCTTGAAGGCTATAATTAACCTATGACTTGGGTACGTATCTGAACGTAGAATTTTCCGCTCTATCGATTGCAGATGTAAAAAAGGGGGTTTCTATTTAAAAAAACAAAGTTGACCTTAAAAAAGCCATGAAGGTCAACTTCAATGTCAAAATGAAGGTCACCATTGAATTCCTCGTTGAAATTTACTCCAGGAATGACCTTCACTTTTTTGAAAAATATTTTACCTGAGGAAATATCCAACCGTCCCGGGACTTTTTAGTATACACATATTAGATCCACCCATGACAGATAATTCACAACGTATTTTTTATACAGATTGCTTAAGAGTGTTGGAACGAAGTTCTAACCTCAAAATTCGATTTTCTCATTTTAATAGTACTTCTTTTGGAAATAGAGATGTGTCTATAGAGCGAAAAAATTTTTAGTTTGAATGCTTTTCCCTTAAAATAAGGAATTCCAAATCTAACCTCAAAATGGCATCTCTTCATTTCACGAAAAAAGTATTAAAATTATACATTTTTTCGATCTGTTTTTTTTTTAAATTAATTTTGAACTGAAAATTCAACAATTTGACTGAAATTGATGAATTTTCTTATAAATTCGCATTTTTTGGTAATAAAATTAATCTTCTTGATTGAAAATCCAGCTACTTTGTTGAAAGTAGAATTACTTTGCTAAAAATCCATTTTTGTGGTTGAAAATCCAATCTTTTCCAATCCATCTTTATTGTTCAAAAATGATCGTTTTTAGTTGAAAATTCAACAATTTGGTTGAAAATTGATGTATTTTTTTGTAATTTGGTCTTTTTTTTCGTAGAAAATTCAACTGTTTTGTTGAAAATTTGTCTTTCTAGATAGATAATTGGTCCTTTTGAATTGCACATTTATCTTTCTGGATAGAAAATTGGTCCTTTTGAATTGCAAATTTATCTTTCTGGATAGAAAGATTTTGGTAGAAAAATCCTTTAACTCACTCACTGGTTGAATATTTAACTATTTTGTTGAAAAATCGGTCTTTTTTGGTTGAAAATTGATCGTTTCCAGCTGAAAATTAAACAATTTGGTTGAAAATTCCTGTATTTTGTTGTAAATTTGTCTTTTTATTTGTAAATGAATCTTCTTGATTTAATTATTTTCTTGAAACTTCGTTTTTTTTGTTGAAAATCAAGTTTTTTCTACTGCAAATTTAACTGTTCCATTTTGGGTTGAAAATTGATCGTTTTTAGTTAAAAATTGAACGATTTGGTTGACAATTTACTTTCTCGTTGAATATTTGCATTTTCGGGTTGAAAACTGAACTGTTTTGTGGAATTTTCATCATTCTGAATTACAAATTCAATTGTTTGGTTGAAAATTCGTCTTTCTTTGTTGAATTCAACTGTTCTGATGTAAAATAAAAATATTTTTTGGTTGAAGTATCAGTCATGACATTTTTCGTTGAAAAATTAAACTTCTTGGCTATTTTTCTCAAGTTAGGCTATTTTTAACTTCTATTAAGGATGAGTCTTTTTGGGTTGAAAAATCAACTAATACTATGTTCAAAGTTGAATTACTTTTTTAAACATACATTTTGTGTTAATAAATTATTGTAAATCATTCTTCTTTGGTAAAAAGTTCAACTTAACTATTTTGTTGAAAATTCGTTTTGTCGTTGTTGAAAATCAATTTTTTGAGTTGCAAATTTAGCTATTTCAATTTTTGTTGAAAATTGATCGTTTTTAGTTTTATATTCAACTATTTGGTTTAAAAAGCACTTGCTTTGTGGAAAAATCATCTTTTTGGCTTAAAATTCAACTACTTTGTTGAAAATTCCTTTTTTTTAAATCAGTTTTTTGAGTTAGTAATTCAACTATTTCATAGTTCATCTTAACGGGAAATTGTCCAGGGCCAGATCGGGCGCCTGATCTGGCTCCGATCGGGCCGTGTGTTTCATCACCGATCGGGCCCAGGCCAGTTTGCCAGATCTGGGCCAGATTTGGCCTGGTCTGGGCCATAGAAAAATTTCTACGCAGGTTATTCCACCTAAAAAACAGTGTTGCTTAATCGTCTTCCAATCGCTGTATTTTTTCCTCATGGGGAAGTTGATGCGGAAGCATAATTAGCGAGTATTTCCGTGAGTTTTGTAAGTCTGTTTTACATTTTCGATAACAGTCCAGCGACATCGACAGGTCACGGGGAATTTTTCTCTTTTTTTTTCTTACTAACGAGCCTATAAATATGCATCACTTTGAACTCCCGCGTGACTTAGTGTACACACGCGATTGAATAATCGGAAAGACTCCTAGACCGGGAAAGCATATTAACGCGGTGCGTTGTCCCGATAATTACTGGAGGGTTAGTATTCTGCCGTACTTTTAAAGAAAGACGCTATTACCATTTTTTATGAAAAAATGAGTTTTACCGCAGTAAGTGCCAGTTTTTGGTCAAAAATTCAACTGTTTTTTTTTTGTGAAGATTTATTTTTTTGGGTTGAAAATGTTGAATTTGAATTTTTAACTGAATTTTCCATTGATTTAACAATTGAATCTTTAAATTTAACTGGAATTTTTTTTATTCTAGGTCCAGTTAGTTTTACTTTTCAAGAAAAAAATTATTATTATTATATTTACAAATTCTACTGCAGCTATATTCCAACCCAAAACGTTTAATTTTCGACAAATTTTCAGCCAATAAAGATGAATTTTCAATCCAAAAAGTCGAATTTCCAATAAAACAGTTAAATTTTCGACCAAAAAGTATAACTTTAAGAAAAAAGTTAAGTTTTCAACAAAGTAATTGAACTTTCAACAAACTTGTTGAATTTTTCACCCACGAAGATGCATTTTTAACCAAGAACATTAATTTTCTACAAAAAATGAAATTTTCAAAATTTATCACTTTTGGTAAAAAAATCTAGTTTTCTGTGTTAGTTGGAAATTTCTTTATTTTTGGTGAAAATTAGTCTAATTTGACTGATGACTTTAGCTATCTCGTTGAAAATTAGTATTTCTTTTGTTGAACTCAACTGTGTTTTATTTCAAATTAAAATTTTTTTGGTTGAAATAATATTAACTATTATATTTTTGCTAGATTTATCTATTTTGGTTGAAAATTCATGTATTTTTTTTAAATCCGTTCGTGCGGTCGATCGCTTTTTCAATTTTTTCCCATCCCAAAAGAAGCTTCACTTCAAAAACCCTGTTTTTCGGGCTGTTTTGCCCTCTCGCTAATTATAAAAAATTTTTAAATAAAAGTGATCATAGCTTTAAATCCGGAAGACTTTAAGCTTTCAGACGCTTTTTATTAAACAATTCAGAAATTTTTTTTAACGAGTTGCAATCAAATTAAGCGAGGGGCCTCGACTTTTGACCCCGACTTTAGTTGATTGAAAATAACGATAATTTGTGTTAAAAATCCAACTCTATAGTGAAAAGTTTTCTTTTTGTTTTGGAAATTCATCTCTTTTTGTAAAAAAAATGTCTGTAGAGAGTTAAGCTATTTTGCTGAAAGTTAGTATTTTCTGGTTGAATTAACTGCTTGGTTGAAAGTTGATCTACTTTGTTAAACTTTGTTTCTTGAAACAGTGAAGGTACGTGGGTTAGCTTTCGCAGATGACAAGATTATTATGACAGAATCAATCGAGGACTTGCAAAAAATGTTGAATAAACTTAATACAAGTAGTTTGGTTAAAGATTCATAATTTTAGCTGAAAATCCATCCTTTTGGTTGAAAATTTTACTTTTTTGTTTTAAATTCGTTTTTATTTGGGTAAAAAATGCTAATATTTTGGTGGAAGACTCCACTCTTTGGTTGTAAATTAACTGAGGTATAAATTGTCTAAAGTCTCTTTGTTCAAAAATATATATATATTTTTTAAATTAATTTCTTCTGGTGAAAAATTTCACTCTTTTGTTGTTAAACATACAAATCTTAGACGAAAAATCTGACTGAAAAATCTTTCTTGGTTGGAAATTTAACACTTCTGATAAAAATTAATCTTTTTTGTTGCAAATTCAACTAGTTTGTTAGAAAGTCATCCTTTTTTTGAAAATTCGTATTTTTTATTTACTTTGACTAATCCCTATTTCTTTTTAAATTGAGTTTTTATAAACTATCATCTTAGTTATTTTGGTTTTAAAATTATGAAATTAAGGAAGTGAAAAAGTAACTTTTTAGATAACTTGAAGTTACTTTATCTGGTCATACAAGTTACCTTTTCTCGTTAAGTAACGTAACTGTATAACTAGTTACTAGTTACACCCAAATCTCGGTTTAACCTCAGTGTCAAGGGTTGCCGGCAAGAACAATTTTGGCTAAACCGGGAGTATCAAAACGTAAACAGTCAGTGCCGTCTGAACCGTTTCCAATTATGATGCATAATATTGCGCAATATACTCGACTAAGTACTCGCGTACTGCGGCCCTTCCACGGCGAAAGTCGCAATCGTCTCTCGCCCCTTGAGCTGAGAAACTTCGTGGGTCAGCAGTTCTTGGAATTACTAAACCGAGAATTGTTAAACCGAGAGTCGGGTTTAATAATAGATAAAAACATGGAATCAGTAAATGACTCCTTTATTTTAATAAAAATTGAAGAATTTAGATACATTCAAAATTTTTAATATTTCTGACAAAAAATTTATTGTTTTGTCTTCTCTAATTGTGATTTTGAGATGGACGGCGGATCCGTCGAACATTCACGGGACGGGCAAATACAAGTGGATTGCCATGCAAAGCTTCCTGGTTAATGATAGAGCCAGCTTCAACGTTTCTTCCACGTAACACTCGTTGGTTGTTTATAATGAGATGGCCACGTAAAGGTCCAATTTCATTTCCAATCATTTGACGAGGAAAAAGTTCTATTTCCATATTAACAGGTATATTATAGTTTTCGTGATGTCCTTGAAGATTATTGTTATATGCCTGATGATTTCCGTTTTCCGCCAACAAGTTCTGGTTTACTGACTGCCAGTTTCCGCTGTAAAAACGTGACAAAGAATGTTATCACTGATATATATAATACACTGGATGCCGGATTCAATGGGACGATCTGTGCCTACTTGAAGGCGTCGGAGCCGCCATTTTTCAGGGATGTTTTAGTTCGGGACCACTCGGGACAGTTCGGGATATGCGGGAGATTCAAATGTAGTATGGAAGAGAACTCAAAAATATTAATAAAAATGATGTAAAATTTAGTTTATTGTCAATGAGTGAATGGGCTAAAACTGGACACTTTTTCATTCTGTATTCACACTTCTGTTGGAAAACGAAGTACCGCTTGGTATCTAAAAAATATTCTATTCCAGAATTCTTTAGTAAAACGAGGTGATTGAATTTTGAGTTTACAGTTTCAACCTAACGTCTTATTTTGTAAAATATTTCGGTATCATTGAGATATTAAATAAATTAGGTGAAACATATTATTATTTATTTCAATATTGACAGATGCATTTAAAAATTTTCGTAAACTGAAACTTATTTTCCAGATATTTGATATTTCAAGAAATTGAAAATCATACCTTCAGAACTTCTCGAAAATATATTTGGAAATATATCGACTTTTAGGTGCATGTAACCATTATTTCGCGAAAAAGATTTCTTCGCAAAGTGATCATCACAAATGACACTTCTTTCATTAGGATAAAAATTTTATTTTCCAATAGCTTCTAACCATTTCTTTAGAAGTTCCGCGTTCACAAAAGGAAAAATACACAGAAAATGTCAGTGTTAAATTTGAATTAAATTTTGATGACTTCGAAGATTCAAAGTGAAGTTTTCAATTCTAAATTTTCCAAATATAAGAAACTTCGAATTTGAAGCATCAAAATTGAAAAATGTTGAACTATAAATAAAAAGACTTAAATTTTGATGATTTTGGAAATCAAAAGTCAAGTTTTCTATTTTAAATCTTCCAAATTAAGAAAAGTTGGACTTAAACCATCAAAGTTACTGACATTTTCAACTGCAAATTTTCAAAATTAAAAACACTTCAATTTTGAAGATTTAGAATTTAAAATTCTGCATTTTGGAGAATTACAATTGAAATGTCTTGAATTTTGAAAATGAATAGAATTACGAAACATTTTTTTGCAATAGTTGCACTTTGAATGATTTGCAATTTAAAATTCTTCAATTTTCACGATTTGCAATTCAAAATTCTTCAATTTTAAAGATTGCGATTAAAAACTCTTTAATTAAATTTTCAATCAAAAGATGAATTTCCATTCAAACAAGATTTTTCAACAAAATAGATGGACTTTTAAACAGGAAGATTAATTTTCTACCAAAAAGAACAAATTTCCAACTAGATATTCGAATGTTCAACTAAAAACAAGCAATTTTCAATTCAAAATAGAATAGTTGAATTTTCAGTTTAAAAAATTAATTTCCAGCTAAAATTATGAATCTTCAACTGAAATAGTTGAATTTCAAACCAATAAAATGATTTTTCAATTAAAAAAATGAATTTTCAATCAAAAAAATGTATTGCACATTTATTAATTTTCTGTTTACTAATTTAAAATTTGGCTTACTTGCCAAAAGGATTTTTCCGATCCACGTATTTTGACGTTATCGCAGCAGACGCGTTTTAGATGAAAATTTATCAATTTTGTTGGCACACTTCTATACATTTTCAAAATTCAAGAAATTTCAATTGTAATTCTCCAAAATTCAGAATTTTTAATTCTAAATCTTCAAAATTGAAGTGTTTTTAATTTTTAAAATTTACAGTTAAAAGTGTCTGTAACTTTGATGATTTAAGGTCGAAATTTCTTAATTTGGAAGATTTAAAATAGAAAAGTTGACTTTTGATTTCCAAAATCATCCAAATTTAAGCATTTTTATTTGTAGTTTTAAATTTTTTAATTTTTATGCTTCAAATTCGAAATTTCATCAATTTGAAAAATTTAGAATTGAAAACTTCACTTTGAATCTTCAAAGTCATAAAAATGTAATTCAAATTTAACACTGACATTTTCTGTGTAGGTTTCCTTTTGAAATAATGGTTACCTGCACCTGAAAGTCGATACATTTCCAAATATATTTTCCAGAAGTTCTGAAGGTATGATTTTCAATGTCTTGAAATGTAAAATATCTGGAAAATAACTTTCAGTTTACAAAAATTTTCAAATGCATCTGTCAATATTGAAATAAATAATAATATGTTTCACCAAATTTATTTAATATCTCAATGATACCGAAATATTTTACAAAATAAGACGTTAGGTTGAAACTGTAAACTCAAAATTCAATCACCTCGTTTTAGTAAAGAATTCTGGAATAGAATATTTTTTAGATACCAAGCGGTACTTCGTTTTCCAACAGAAGTGTGAATACAGAATGAAAAAGTATTTAATTTAATCACTTTTGCGTAAAATAAGATTTTCGAATGTTCAGGTTAGTTCAGGTTATCATTAGAAAATTTTATTTTACGCAAAAATTATTAAATTAAGCAGTTTTTCCTTCTGTATGCACACTTCTATTTGAAAAATGAGTACCGCTTTCTAGCTACAAAATTCTTGATTCCAGTATTTCTTTAGTAAAACCTATTATAAATGTCCTTTTTACAATATATATTTTTATCTCATATATTTATACCTTATACTTTTTTCTATGTTCATTTTTATTGAACATTAATTCAAAGTTCGTATTCATGAACTGCATAATATTATGGGCATAATTTTAATATTACTAATTAATGGTAATAAATAAATGGTATACATTTAACTTACGCACATGCCACAAGAGTTTTATTCCTTTTGCTCTTTTTAATTTTTATTATTTATATTATAATTCACATCAATTTTGTAATTATAATGTCCATTAGTCATATTTACAATTTCCCACCATTTTTTCATCTGTAGAAAAATTATTTTGTACAAATTGGTAGCTTTTAATCCCATCTACTTTCCTTTTTTTGTACTGTTCGATTATTTTTATTTATGTAATTACTTTTTATTAAGTTTTGTTTAGTTTCCAGTTTTAGTCCATTCACTCATTGACAATAAACTAAATTTTACATTATTTTTATTAATAGTTTTGAATTCTCTTCCATACTACATTTGAATCTCCCGCATATCCCGATCTGTCCCGAATGGTCCCGAACCAATACATCCCTGAAAAATGGCGGCTCCGAAGCCTTCAAGTAGGCACACGCGTTTTCCATTGTATCCTGCATCCAGTGTATTATATATATCAGTGAATATTATAGATCAACTAAGTTAAAAAGGGACAGTCCACGACTCGTCCGCACACCTGCTTCAGGGAAAGATTGTACGCACTGTCTGGCCCTAACGGACTCCCCCTGGTGACGATAGGCAGTCCACTACCACCAGCGCACTGTTGCTCCTCTAGTTTTTTCCTGACCCGGGAAAACCTATATCCATAAAGTAATTAATACTGGTCTGGCGAAATGGAAAAGAGAAATTTTTGAACTTTTAGTTAGAAACTATTAAACTTTTAGAAACTATATGAATAGCTCTCAGGATAATAATAATAGCTTTTCAGAATGTCGACACGGATGGCATTTAAAACTTGTCGATGAATCCAACAAACGGTTTTCTGAACAATGTCACACTAAAACTTGGGGTATCAAATTGTTGGAGCTATTTTGATCTCGAATTGCAACTCAATATGATTTGTTTAGAGGAACAATTAAAATTGAGGAGAACAACTTCAAGGCGTATTAGCATCAGTATACAAAACAGAATGACAGTGGACAATTTTCGAAAAACATTTTTTTCTAACAAATTCAAGTTCTGCAAATCGATAATCGATCCAGATTTGCTGACATTTGTAAACAAACATCCACAACCTCAGTAATCATAAACTTAAATAAATGGAGCTAAGTAAATGATTTTTTTCCAAAATTTGATTAACAATTTAATTTTAAACGATTATCGACAATTGATCATCATTCAGGTGAGAGGTTTAAATAATTTTATGATGTGTTGAGTAGTTGAAATTTCATGACAGATAATTGATCTCGAAATTTAAGTCAAGTTGATCATGAATATAGGTATCAAAACGTTGCATTCTTTTGATCCATTTGCCGCATCAACTTGATACCTGGTAGTTTTGTGTGTTCCCGAATTCCCAGTCCGAAAAAAATTCGGTTTCTTCCAGGCTTGAGACTAGCAATTTTTAATTTTTCATTCTATAATGAAATTTAAAGGAAAGAAATGGAAAAAACTATTTTTGAAGTGAACGTCAAAAGCTACCATTAAATACAATTGTAAATATTTTTTGTGTGAAAAGCTACTTTTCGTACAATGTTATAACTTACAGTTTGCATTATCACATGGGCTTTCCGGCCTGTTAGGAGTGTCTTGAACAACTATGGGTTTCTGTTTACGTTTCGGATTACGGTTTTCAAATACGAATAAGGTGGTTCCTTCGATACAAGGCTATTATAAATTCATAGCATGAATTACTTACTGGATAAAGATTTTCCTGAATAAGGGAAATAATAGATGAATAGAGTGCCCTGGTAGTGAGGGACTGCCTGCCATCACCACAGGTGGTGCACGAGGGTCAAGAACAGGTATGAGGACGAGTCGTGGATCGCCCAGTTAAAAGTTATTTCAAGGTGAATTTGGTTACAATGCTTATAATCAAATTTTGAAAAACCTACAAATTAAATTTTCTTTAAATTAGCTCAGTTGATTTTGATGGCTCAAATATATATTTCACAGGATATCAAGGCAGTTTGAAATAAACGTTTTTTTTAGTAGAGGGACGAGGCATTCCTACGATTACTGTACCTAGTTGGAATACGATAATTATGCATACGTGCAAGATTGTTTAGAGCAGCTCTATTTCTAGAATTTCTTTGGATTTGATGATTTACAGGAACATTATTGTTGTTTTCTGGGTGGTCTTCAGGTTCCGACAGCAAGTACTGTTCCCAGTCCTCCTCGGAACCTGATTCTATAAACAGACAAAAAACAATATTATAAATTAGTTTAAAAATGATTTGTGATGGTTGATGTTGGTAATCGTACCACAAAAATCTGTTTGTGCATCAAAATAGGAGGTCAGAGAAAACATTGCTAAGTTTTTTTGTTTTATTTCTCTTTTTTCATTTTTCCTCAAAACCGTTGGTTGTATAAAGAAAGTTGCAAACGGAAAAGGTGTAGTATTTCTAGATCTACAGATTTGGAATATTACTTCTTTTAATGTCGTTTGAAAAGCAAATGGGAAATGAGGAAAAACCTATCTATTTACTTTTATGATATTGTATCGATTTCGAGGATTTGATGGTATCAGTGTAATGAAATCTTCCATTTTTATATGCAATATTATTTAATATTTATGATAATAATTTTACATACAATAATCTTTGTTTTTTTTTTCTATAAATGTATACACTACCTTAGGGTTTAAGTACGTTGGCTACTAAAATTCCTATTCTTAGGTAAATTTGTACTTCAAGTTCAACTCTTGGCAGGGGCTAGGAAAATGATTATTATTGATTGACTTTCTCCTCCCTTCTAGATTTTGAAAAATGTGTAAAAGACGTCAGTTTTGGTTAAATTCTACCTTTTTGGTTCATTTTATGTAATACTTCTAAGAAGCAAAGAAAAAGTTTATAAATATCTGAACAATTAAAAAAAAAGAAGAATATTCTAGCATTAACAGCCCTGAAGTTATGACGTCTAAAAGAGATTTTTCAGTAAAAAGCACGTTAAATCTTTTTCTTTTTGAATAATATATTGTTCGCTATACATCCTACATGAAAGTTTTATGAAAATGAATGAGAGTAGATTAAATTATCTTACTAAAAAAAAAAATTGATTTTAGCTCTTGCAGAACACCAGTTATAGTCTCTCATATCAGGCTTCTTTTTGTGGAACTTTATTAATGATCGCATTTTTTATTTAAAACTTATTTTTTTATGTATTTTATCACTACTTTTCATTCACTTTCTCTAACGCTTGTGCATTACTGAATTAGAAATTGATTAAGTTGTTACACTGAAACAAAACAGTTACAATAATTCAATTATTCAACTTGTAAAAAGAATTCCACAAATAGCAGCCTGATAAAAGGCTATAAGTGGTGTTCTGCAAGAGCTAGAATCAATTGTTTTTTTTAGTTTTAAAGAAAATTCAATCTGCTTTAATTCATTTTTATACAACTTTCATGTAGGGTGTATAGGGGACAAGATATTATTTAAAAAGAAAAAAATTTAACGTTTTTTTTACTGACTTTATCAGACGTCATAACTTCAGAACTATCAATGCTAGAACATTCTTCTTTTTTTCAAATTGTTCGGAAATTTATCAACTTTTTTCTGCTCTTCAGAAGTTTTACGTAACAGGAATCAAAAACGTAGAATTCAAACCATACAGATGTCTATTACACATTTTTCAAAATCGCATTTGACAAGGTAAATAGAAGTAAACTTTGGTAAGTCCTTAAAGAGTACGGAGTCAATGGGTGGCTCCTACAAGCAATAAAAATAATATATACAGGTAGTAAAGCAAGTGTAAGGGTAAATGGGAAACTGAGTGACTGGTTCGATATTATGCAAGGCGTGAAAGAAGGATGCGTTATGTCCTCATGGCTATTTATCATATTTATGGATGAGTGTCTGAGAACGGCCCTCTTCGACGAAAAAGGTGTAGATCTCGAAACAGTGAAGGTACGTGGGTTAGCTTTCGTATATGACAAGATTGTTATGGCAGAATCAGTCGAGGACTTGCAAAGAATGTTGAATAAAATTAATACAAGCATGAAGAACATGGGCCTCGAAATTAACGTAAATAAAACAAAAATCATGGTGCTTGAAGGAACAACTGAGATATACCTATCTATCTTATACCTATATACCCATCCACACACTGCTATTACCCAACCGAGCAAGTCACGCCTACCCCGAAAGGGGAATGGCTTAATGGTATAATAATAATAATAAAAGGGATGGGAAAGTCAATCAATATTCATCACGTGACAACTTTTTTTGGACGCGAAATTTAAAGTCCGAGAAAACTTGACTTATTGTTTGTTCCTCTCGAAAAAAATCACATAGATTGATAAAAAAACAACAAATATCGAGTTATTCAAAAAGGGGGCTAACGATTTTTTTCATATTCAGTAAAAATACTCAGGAGGCATCCCCAAAACATAATTTTTTAGGGTACGAAGTTTTGCCTGCTCTTTCAAGTGAAACTTGGTTCTGAGGAGGAGTGAAAAAACTTAAACTAGGGTTAATTTAACGCAGAATCTAATTAAATTTCCAACGAAGCAAAGAAAAATGTTCTCCTTATATTCAGAATGCACACAATATTTGTTGCACTTCTTTAAAATATTTCCATTCGAAAAGCAATATATTGTCAAAGGTTGCAAAAATAAAGCGAGAGCCAGCAATTTCCGTAATAAAAATTAAGGTTTTAAAGATTACACTTACCAACAGAATTGAAAAAAATCACAAGGGTCAAGAGGAGAGTACCAAAAACGTGCTGCATTTTTTTAAATGAGAGAGGCAGTTTCAAAGGTGACTCGCGATTATATACACTATTCCCCACCTTTCCTCATTGTATAAGACAATCTCAAAGAATGAGTGCTGGTGGTAGAATCATATCAGTTATTTCAAATTAAACATTACAACGCGAAAGCGTTAGCAAGCATCAATGAAAACTGACGAAGTTTATTTATATAATGGATGAATTGAGATAAACACACATAAAATATTTTTTTATTCTATCCGGATAGGGAGATTCATCTAAAATTTAAACAATTCTTCAAGCAGAAGAAGATATTTAGACTGTTCAGTCTGGAAGGTCTTAGCTGAACCAGGACTGGCGCTAATCAGCTATTCCGAAAAAGTTACGGCTTGTCTAAAAGAATAGAAAATAATAAATTCACACTATCGAAATAAGAATTTTGTTCTTGTCACCTAAAAATTCTTGTCTGGTCCAAGTTCGGTGTTGATCAGCAAGCCAAGAACAAAAAATTCTAGGTTCTGTCTGGAAGGTCTGGTCTGGTCCAGGACTGACGCTCATCAGCTATGATGATATTTTATTTCCACTTTTCTGAAATTTGCGTCGTTTGTATTTTTTTGGCACCTTTTCATTGTCACTAAAATTTAAAAGAAACCACAACTAAACCTTAAAAATATATTGAAAGGAAACAAGTTATTAAAGTTGGCAAAATTTTCTGTTTTATTTAGTAATAATTAAATTTTATAATTTTTTATTCTTTCATTACATTCTTTTAAAGCTTCTAAAATATGTGAGAGCACACATTAAAGGGATTATTATAAAGATGAATGATAAAATATATTGCCTTCTTTTTATTGTTATAACAATTAGGAGACAAACTATTTTATCTTATCTCATTGATGTCATTAATAGTTTCTAATGTGTGCTCTCACATATTTTAGAAGCTTCAAAAGATTGTACTGAAAGAAAAAAAATAACTCGGCAGAAATATTATTATTATTAAATAAAGGACAAATTTCGCCAAGTTTTCATAAGTTTCTTCCTTTAAATATATTTTTAAGGTCCCTATAATTTTTTTAATTTATTGAATCGAAAGCGTTATTCGAAATTTTTTCATAATTCTGAAGTAGCAAGTGGTTCAATAGAGTAGGCTCCAGTAGGTCACTGAAATACTAAATAATTTAAATTTTCCATGGATAGTACAAAATCTTGAGAATTAATCGATCAAACTAAATTTGATCAAAACTGGCACTATAGTTTCATTTAAACAACTTCTTTTAAAATTTGTGGACCACTTTCTTAAAACTGTACTGAGTACAGTTTAGAGTTCAAAATTCATCTCTTTTGTTGAAAATTAAAAGTTCATCAAAAATTAATCAACTTTTGTTGAAGATTCAACTATTTTTTGGAAAATATTTCTTTTTGAGTTAAATTCAACTGTTTTTATATTTAAAATTATAATACTTTTTGGTAGAAATATGAACTATTACATTTTTTCTCAACAGTTCGTCTTTTCTGGTTAAGTCCGAGTGTTTTTAATTAACAATTAAACGTTGAGCTTCTTTCTAAAAAATTTATTTTTTTGGTTCAAGATTTAATATTTTATTTGAAAGTTGAATTATTTTATTGATAATTTAATTAGATTGTTGAAAATTCAACTATTTTGTTAAAAAGGCATACTTTTCGGTCAAAAATGTAACTGTTATGATAAACGTTCGTCCTTTTGAATAGAAAATTGGTGCCTTAAAATTGAAAATTTAACTTTCTTCTAAAAAATTCGTTTGGTTTAAAATTCATCTTTGTAAGTTTTGAAATTCGAATATTTATTTGAGAATTCAACTATTTCGTTGAAAATACTTCTCTCTTGCTTGGAACTACAACTATCTGGTTTAAAATTCATCTTATTTAGATGAAAATTCCACACTTTCCTTAAAAGACATCATTCTTCGAAAATTCTACTCTTTTTTTGAAAATTTGATTTTATTTCCTTGGTTGGAAATTTATTTGTTTTGGTCGAGGATTAAACTATTTTTTTGAAAATTCCTCTTTATTATTTGATACAAACAAATTCCTAAAAGATTTCATAACCGCGTAACTAAAGTGAGATTTGGAAATTGACAGAAGATGGAAGAACCTGCAGCCTGTTTTAAAAAGATGAGTTTTTCTTTATTTTATACCAATTTATATTAATTTCTGCTGGAGTAAACTTTTTCTTCATGCAATAATGGATAGAATGGGGGGGGGGGG
>CAKNYM010048301.1:0-21331 GCA_932195095.1 Andricus curvator
AAAACTCGTGTGATAGCCACCCTCGCTCCGCTCGGGCAGCTAACTTCGCACTCGTTTTAAATCTCTCGCTTTTTCAACTTGTAGCACAATATACTATTCTTTGAATATTGTATATTGAGCTACAAGTTCGGAATGTAGGCAGTTCCACACCAATGTGAAGTTTGCTGTACGAGCCAGAGGCGAATCGAAGGTGAAGAGCCCGAAGATGAGCCGATGGCTAGTACTGTAAAATTCACAAGAGTTACAACTGCCTACTTTCAGCACCTGTTGCACACGATATTTTTTATAGCTAATGCAGGGGATTTTCGATTTAAGAAACAAAACAAACCAATTTTCCAGAAATTTTGGAAATTTATGGCAAAATTTCCAAAAATTAACGGCATTTTTTGAAATTTTCAGTATCAGAAATTACTAGAACTTTAAAAATTTTCGGTAAATTTATAAATTACCGGAAATTTAAGTTTATATACTCATCTTGCTAAGCTTTTTTCACTTATAATCTTTCACGGATTTTTAACATTAAAAATAATATTTCAAAAGCTGCTATCGTATCAGACCCAAATTAATGACATAATTTTGTGCCTATGTGACCCAAAATTTCTCAAAACATTAACCTTGAAATCGCATTTTTTGGAAGTTATGAAGGGGGAAAGGAAAATAAAAGAAGTAGTTTTTCCCGGAAATGGTTCATTTGATGTTAATGATAATGAACAAAATATATTTTATGAAAAGCAATGGGACAATTTTCAAGACAAATTGAAAAAAAAATTCTGACAAAAAACCCCGTAGAAATTTTATTTTCAGAGTTTGAAAAAAAAAATCATATAATCAATTTAAATATTTAAACATATTTAAATATAATAAAAATATATAGATAATAATAAAATTGAAGGTGTCACTCTAAAAGATAATCTCAAAATAGTGTAATATTGTGCATCGAGTGGGAGAAGTAGGCGATTCCAGACGAATGTGAAGTTTGCCGCGCTTGCGTGGCAATCACATGAGTCGAATCGCCGTCTCCCACAAGGCGCACATAAAACTTAGTCCATCGCGGGTGTTGTGCAAAAAATGTTACATTTTTTTTTAATTTATCCGTTTACGAAAAAAAATCCTTTTTTAATGTTCTTCCCCCTCCATAACTCGAAAAAAAAAATTAAAGGTTGGTATTTGCAGGGTTTTTTTATTCACATAGATGACAATATATGGTACCAATATAGGGTTCATACGTTCGGGGCAGTTTTTTCATGCTTACCCCCTAGCCCCTTTCCAAAATTTCCAAAGTTCTCGGTAATTTATGGTAATTTATCAGTCATTAATGGTAACGATGGTAACTCATCACTTCGAGTTGGTCCAATCACTATTCACTACTCAAAATCAGTCTTTCAAGCGTCAACTGATAATGAAGGGAGGTTATGATTCCGGCAGTAATGGAAAGTAATTTTTATTCGAAATGCGCAAGTGCACAGAAGAGTACAAGTGTAAGTTCAACTAATAAAGTGTTAAGAAGAGTTCATTTACATGTGTATTTAACTTACAAAACTTTTTTTGTCACCTATTTTTGAAAAAAAAGTGCAGCTGTTTTAACGATAATGGATAATATGGCGACTGTAGTTAAATAATTAAATTGAATAATTGTATGTTATAAATTTATAAATGAGTGCCTCTCGATAAGTAAAAATTTCAATCGCTCAATCTTGTACAATTTTAAATTGAAAGCCTTTATATTTGAGGATTTTTTTGTACTTTTTTCTATCTTTTAAATTTTGATTGCTCCAAATGTAAAATTGTTCAAAAGGTTTGAATTTGAAAATTAAGATAAACAGAAAAAATATGATTTAAAACAGACAAAAAAAACACGAAGTTACCAGAAATTTGTTTCGGAGTTTTGAGTCGACCACCCTGATTTTACTTAAACCATTAGCTCTTATTACTGCACAAAAATTCCGATTGACATTCACAACTTAGACAAGAAGAATTTCTTATTGCAGAATACCCATTTTGAAAGTAATTGTAATTTCCTTGAGAAAGTCCGTGTGTTTAACGCGTCTACAATGGAAGCTTCAATTGTCATTTAATTTCTTCTATCCGTTGTTCCTCGTGTAGAGTGAAAGAGAGACGCCTACCTGATCAGAATCTTTAGAGTCTTTAGACCTTTAAAGATAAAGAGAGAAAAAGAGAGTGAGTGAGAGAGGCATATATTGCAAACCCATTTCTCTCGAGGCAAATGAAGAAAATACGAAAGGTCAGATTCTCTCCTCTCGTAAACTCTTCACTATGCTACGAACGGTCTGACCCCCTGATCCAAAATTCTCTGATATCACGTGATTTCTGTGAGTGAGCAGGTCATCGATTTCGAAGATTTCAGCGATTTCAACTCACGTGCGGCACGATTCGCCTCTGGTATATTTGATCCGTTCAAGAGCAATATCGATTGTGAACACAGGCTTTACGGACACCATGATGTGCTGTTGTAGAGTGCTCAGCAAGCAATAGAATTTCCGTCCGTAGTTTCGCACGGATAATATAATCAACGTGTGCTATAGCTATATAATGCAATTGCATTTGCTCTATTCGCCAGGCACAGTAGCTGGACCGTTTCGCGTCCGAGGATACGATCGATCGATTCCCAATTCCGTAGGAAGCGATCGATCTATCTATACGCGCAACCGTCGACCCATTGATTTATGGAAAGGAGGAAGTCTCACTTCGGCGAGAGTACGCATATATTTTCTCGTCTTGTCCGTTTTCGTTCCGCCTCGCAAGAACGCGAAGCTCTTTGTGCAGTGCATGTGCTATGTGTACCTACTTGCAAGGACTGAGACTGAGACTTATATTACTAGCTCTAGTATCGAATATTCTATACACTATACATGTGCTTGTGCGAAGGAATTCACAGTTTAAAATTTTAGCTGCTATCAAGGCGGGATACCAGGAAAAGGTCCAGAGACCTGTTCTATGTGTTTTGATATCAAAGCTGTTGAAGGTCTGATTTAGAAACAAAAAAGAGAGAGAGAGAGAGCAGGAACTTGTTGAGGTATTTTTGGTAAATACGGTCAGCGTTATGTGATTTAACAATGTAATTTTATCAGTGACATGGTTGGACAATATAAAGATGTAATGCAAAAAGATCACTTCAACATAATCGAAATTTTACTATGGAGTTTCTTATGTATTTTTGTGCTACGACTAACACCATAGTAACCATTTATAAGGACCAAGTCAAGGGTACTGTGAATTGAAATTTTGATTTAACCTTTGACATCCGACATTCGACACCTGACCGCTGACCTTTGAATCTAAAGATTGATGTAGGCATTTATTTTACCTTCAATCGATAAACCACTAATCCAGTAAAGTTATCGCTAAAATTATAACAGTAACCCTTTTCTGGCTATTTCAACCAATCCCACACTGAGAAAAAAATCTGCTTCTCCCAACACGATGCGTCATGTTGAGAGTTTTCGTTTTGCCGTAACACGACGATCGTGTTGGCACAACACGATGCAAATTTTGGGAGAATACTTCTTTAAGTTTTATAATTAAGATAGAACAGAAATCCATTTTATCATGAATAATTTTATGCAAAATGAGCATGAAAAAGATTCAAAATTAAAAAATAGACTTCTAGACCACCTCACTTTTCGGCTCATTAGAGACAAAAATAACCAATTGAAAAAAGAGGGAGAAAAGGAGAAAAAGTCAACCAAAAATACCAACCTCTCACTTTTTCTTTTATCCGTCTTTTTTATACTACCAAGGAACCAAAATGTTTCGGAGTCAATTTAAACTCCCTCATCAGGGATTATTTATAGGAAACTACAAGGTATGACAAAAATATATTATTATGCCAATTGGAAAAATCAGAAACATAATACCCGCCGATAAAAATAATATATATATATATATATATGTGTGTGTACACTCACATACACATATACAAACACAACACTAATCACTTTTCTTTAAAAAAAGGATTAATTAATCAAAATTTTGTATTCATTAGTGAAAAATTGACAAAGGTATACCAACATTATTATTCATAATAAGAATTAGAAAAGAATTTAAAATTCAAAGAATATTTTAACTTAAAAAAAAGAAAGATGATTATTATGACCTGAATATTATTAACCCCGATACTGATTAAAAAAATTTTTTGAAAGAAAACAGTAACGAAAAATTGCGGAACTTTTTGTTTTAAATTTATATTGAAAAGGAACAACTATTTTAAATGAAAATATCGCTAACAAAAATTACGTGGTGACGGAAAAACGATGGGATGGTGTTGTGGCAACACGAGCATCGTTTTGAGACGTTGAAACATGAGAGCCACTGCCACTTGAGCCACTTTGGCTATTTGTACCGAAATTTCGGGGATAAACTTCCGAAAAGCGGATACCTCCGATTAACTTAAAACTCCGCATACCCATGTATTTTGACCCGCTGATTATGAAAATAATAGTGAAAATAGGTGCAACTTTTATTTTCAAGGTAAAAACGGCAAAAAACTATGAACATGTCACGTTTTTTTCTATTTATTTCAGTAAATAATAAAAATTTACAAAAAAGCTAGAATAAACGTTGTAGATCCTTTGAAAATACACATTTTATGTCAAATCTATTTTTAATCTACGACTGATAGTTTTCGAGAAAAACAACGATAAATACCAAAAATCACAGAAATACAGCACAATGTGCAGCGGTGTGACGTAAATTGTATGAAAAATTCCTGGAAGGTGAATTCGCGAGCGTAGAATGGACAGGAGAAGCGAAACTTTCAAAAGCGGACATTGATGGGAAGGAGACAGCCAATATCTCGGAAATACTGTACAATGTGTAGCGGTATGACTTAAATTTTTATATATAAAATTCCTGAAAGGTCACAGGGGCTCTTCACGCCCCCCCCCCACGAAGTGTAGGGCAGGGGAATGGATTTGACCTGCATTATTTCTGTGGCCAGTAACAGAGGTATCCCCCCCCACTAGACGTTGGAAAGGGGTAGGGATGTGACCTACAATATTTCTGTGACCAGTTACAGGGGTGTCCCCCCCCCATAAGACGTTGGAAAGGGGTAGGGGTTTGACCAACATTATTTCTGTAACCAATCACAGGGGTGCCTCCCCCCCCCACACAAGACGTTAGAAAGGGGTAGGGATGTCATGCATTTGAAGCTTTTTTGTAATTTTCTATTATATACTGAAATTAAGCGGAAAAACATGTCATTCTTATACTTTGTTTGGGTTTTGACCTTGAAAATCAAATGTGCGCCTATTTTCTCTATCGTGTTCGTAATTAGCAACTGAAAATGCATAGGTATACGGAGTTTCAAATTAATCGGAGGTATTCGTACCGATATGTCGGTACAAATACCCAAAATAGTATCTGGCAGCTATTCGTACCGAAATTTCGGTGCAAATAGCCAAAGTCGTAGTTCGGAGATATTTCTACCGAAGTTTCGGTACACGTAGACCCTTCCTTAAACTTTCAAACCAAAAAGAAAAATTTTCTACAAAACAGTTCAATTTTAAATCCAAAAATATGCATTTTTAACCAAAAAATTAATTTTTAACAAAACAGTTGAACTTTTAACCAACTGGATCAATTTTCTACCAAAGTGTTCAATTTTCAAACACACGAATTTTTTACAAAACAGTTCAATTTTCAATCCAAAATATGAATTTTTAACAAAAAAGTTAATTTTTAACTAAAGAGTTAAACTTTCAAGCCGAAAAGACGAATTTTCTATAAAACAGTTGCATTTGCAATACAAAAATGCAAATTTTGAAGAAAATAGTTATTTTTCAGCCAAACAGTTGAATTTTGAACCAAATAGATAAATTTTCTAACAAAGTGTTGCATTTTCAAATATAATAATTGTGTACAAAACAATTCAATTTTTAATCAAAAAATATGAATTGTAATAAAAAATATAATTTTTAACTAAAGAGTTAAACTTCCAAGCCAGAAAGACCAATTTTCTACTAAACAGTTGAATTTTCAGAAAAAAAAAAATAATTCTCAACAAAAAAGTTATTTTTCATCCAAACAGTTAAATTTTCAACAAAATAGTTGAATTTTCAACCGGAAAATATAAATTTTGAACAAAAAAACTAATTTTCAACAAAACAGTTGAATTTTCAACCAAATATATGAATTTTCAGAAAGAAAAATTTTCTACAAAACAGTTCAATTTTCAATCCAAAATATGAATTTTTAACAAAAAAGTGTGAATTTGAAAAAAAAAAAAAATTTCAACAAAACAGTTGAATTTTCAACCAACTGGATAAATTTTCTACCAAAGTGTTCAATTTTCTACAAAACAGTTCAATTTTCAATCCAGAAATATGAATTTTGAACAAAGAAGTTAATTTTTAACCAAAGAGTTGAACTTTCAAGCCAAAAAGACCAAATTTCTACTAAACAGTTGAATTTCAACACAAAAAAAAATAATTTTCAACAAAAAGTTATTTTTCATCCAAACAGTTAAATTTTTAACAAAATTGTTGAATTTTCAACCGGAAAATATAAATTATGAACAAAAAACTAATTTTCAACCAAGCAATTGAATTTTCAAACAAAGAGATGAATTTTCTACCGTCCATTTGAATTTTCAATTTAAGAAGATAAATTTTCTAAAAAATTGTAGAATTTTTCACCCAAAAATATGAATTTTCAACAAAAAAAGTTAATTTTAACCATACAGTTAAATTTTCACACAAATTTGTGTAATTGTCAAGCCAAAAAAACGAATTTTCCATCGAACAGTTGCATTTTTTGCCAAAAAGGATGACTTTAACAAAGTAGTTAAGTTTGCAACCAAATAATTGAACGTTGAATTTCGAAACAAAAAGTGTAACTTTTTAACGAGATTTGATAAATCTTCAACAAAATAATTAAATTTTCATTTTTCAACCAAATCATAAAATATTTAACCGAAAAAGATGAAATGTCCACCAAGAGATGAATTTCGAACAAGAGTTAAGTTTTCAACAAAAAAATATTGTTCTGTCAAAAAAAAACATTTCAACCAAACAGTTGAATTTTCAATCCAAAAAGACGAATTTTTGTGCAATATAGTTGAATTTGAAACAAAAAAGTTCATGTTTAACTAAATATTTGAATTACGAAACAAAAAGTTTAACTTTTCAACGAGATTTTTAAATTTTCAACACAACGATTGAATTTTAATTTTTTAAACAAATCATAATATTTGTAACCAAAAAGATGAAATTTCCACCAAGAGATGAATTTTTAACAAAAGTGTTTAGTTTCCAACCAAAATATATTGTTCTGTCAAAAAAAATTATAATAATTTCAACCAAATTATTAAATTTTCAAGCCAAAGAGAAGAATTTTCTACAAAACAGTTCAATTTGAAACAAAAAAGATTATTCAGTAAGGAAAAAACAAAATTTCCACCAAATTGTTGAATTTTCAAGCAAAAAAAATTCTAAGCGAAAGATGTAACAGTTGATATTTCAACCAAAAAAGACCAAAAACCAAAAAGGATGACTTTTTAACAAAATTCTTGAAGAACTTTAAACATTAAAAAAAGGTTTTCTTTGATAAAAATATTTGATTATTGTATTTTTAATAAATAAATAATGATTATTGAAAAACAAGATTTTTAATTGTTTAAATTCGGGAATTTTACAATTCGGGATTTTTATATTTCGGCAATTTTATTATTTTGGGGATTTTATTATTCGGTAATTTTACAATTCGGGAATTTTACAGTGTCGGGAATTTTATTTCTGGGGATTTATCAGCCGACCCGAAAAAAACACTCTGATAACATTTTATCAGATTCGCTATTTTCGAGAGAAATCACTCAAAAAAACAAGATTTAAAAATCCCCAAAATCGTAAATTTTATAATTTAAAAAAAACGTCTCGTGATGGATTGTTATCATTCTAAGAAATAGAATTACAGAGAACGACTGAAAAATTCCGAAAAATAAAATTCCCTTCACTGTAAAATTCCCGAATTGGAAATTTCCCGAATAATAAAATCCCCAACACTTTATCATATATAATAACGTATTTGAAAATTCCCGACAGAAAATTCTCAAATTTAAACAATTACAATTTTTTATAAATATTATTCATTTATTAAAAATACAATAATCAAATATTTTTATTTAAAAAAAATTACTTTTAATGATGAAATTTTTTTCAATTATTTTTATTTGAAATTCAAACAATAATTTCAGAAACTTTAAGCATTAAAAAATTTTTTGTTGATAAAAATATTTGACCATTGTATGAAAAAAAGTATTTATAAAAAAAAAAGTGTAATTATTCAAATTCGGCAATTTTCTGTCGGGAATTTTATTATTCGGGAATTTTCAAATACGGTAATATTATAAACTGTGGGGAATTTTATTATTCGGTAATTTTCCAATTCGGTAATATTATAAACTGTTTGGGAATTTTATTATTCGAGAATTTACCAATTCGGGAATTTTTCAATTCGGGAATTTTATTATTCCGGAATTTTATTATTCGGTAATTTTCTAATTCGGTAATTTTCTAATTCGGTAATTTTCTAATTCTGGAATTTTATTATTCGGAAATTTTATTATTAGGTAATTTTATTATTCGTGAATTTTATTAATCGAGAATTTTCCAATTCGGGAATTTTATTATTTGGGAATTTTATTAATCGAGAATTTTCCAATTCGGGAATTTTATTATTCGAAAATTTTATAATTTGGGAATTTTATTATTCGAGAATTTTCCACTTTGGGAATTTATTATTCGGGAATTTTATTATTCGGTAATTTTCTAATTCTGGAATTTTATTATTCGGTAATTTTCCAATTCGGGAATTTTATTATACGTCAATTTCATTAATCGAGAATTTTCCAATTCGGGAATTTTATTAATTGAGCATTTTCCAATTCGGAAATGTTATTATTCGGAAATTGTATAATTTGGGAATTTTATTATTCGGGAATTTTATTAATTTGAAAATTTTTCAATTCGGGAATTTTATTGATCGAGAATTTTCCAAGTCGGGAATTTATTATTCGGGAATTTTATTATTCGAGAATTTGACAGTGTCGGGAATTTTATTTTTCTGGATTTTTCAGTCGTCCCAATTACAGTTTAAAAAAATAATACAGTGAGATTTTTTATAATACTCCAACTTTGTCTTGAATCTTTATTATTATTTATAGTTTTTTAATTTAATTGCATAAATAATTGAACGGCTGATCATAAATAATGATGAATATTGTAGAAATTACAAATTGCTTCCATGAAAATTTAATTTTTTATTTCAGATATTTAAAAATAAAATGTTTGCGTTGGAATTCAAGGGGAAGAGAAGAGGGAATTAAATAATATGGAAGAGATGTAAGATTCGTGCCAATGAAATAATTATGACTTGATAGCAGGAAGATTTCCAGAAACCGGCTATCATCAAATTATCCATATTATAGAGTATATTTTTTTAGCCTTTGCAAGTTCAAGTCTAATATTGTGTAAGGCTTCCATTCAACTATAATGCGTTTTTATAAAATTTTTACTTTTTGTGAATTCCAAATTTGAATTTGAGTTTCAGATTTTAGCAGCTACAAAATTTATATTTCTTTATTAAATAAGATAAATATCAAAAACCAAAATTTGAAAAATCTATATTCTCAGATGATTTTGATTTTAATTCTAGATTTTAATTTTTAAAATATTGTAATCTTTTTGTCGATTTTTTATAAGCAGTTTTTTAAAACTTCCCGCCAAAACTAAGGTTTTAAAATTCGGTAATATTATAAAATGTTTGGGAATTTTAAGGGACGACCGAAAAATATCGAAAAATAAAAATCGCGATACTGTAAAATTCCCGAATAAGAAAATATTCCAAATAAAAAATTCCCGAATAAGAAAATATTCTAAATAAAAAATTCCCGAAATTATAAAATTGCCGAGTGTAAACAATTCAAACATTTATTTTTAACCTATATTATTTATTCATTACAAGTACAATAATGGAATATTTTGATCAATGTATTATTTAAATGATTGTTTTAATTTAAAATATTAATAATTGAAAGAAAATTCTGAATGCAATTTTTTTTTGAAAATGTGCATAGTAGTTTTTTTAAATTATTGCTCTTGTAACAAAGATCTTGTTCTTGTATTATTCTTTTGAAATGAGAAATATTTTTTTGCTATTATTGTTATTTCGAATTCAAACAATAATTTAAAGAAAATAGATTGAACATCAAAAAAAAATTGTGATTAAAATATTTCATTATTGTATATGAAACACCGAATACTCCCGTCGTCCTCTTGTATTAAAAAAGAGGGCAGATAGAAAAAGGTGCAAATGCGAGTGACTTACAATTTCCGAGACAGAGGAGAACAACACTTCGCCACTCCAAAGAACGCAGTGGCTCTCATGTTTCAACGTCTCAAAACGATGATCGTGTTGCCACAACACGATCCCATCGTTTTTCCGTAACACTTAACTTAAAAGAAGTATTCTCCCAAAACTTGCATCGTGTTGTGCCAACACGATCGTCGTGTTACGGCAGAACGAAAACTCTCAACACGACGCATCGTATTGGGAGAAGCAGATTTTTTTCGCACTGGTTCAGTTTAAGACAGTGACATATGACTCCCTTGTCTTTGACCTGTGAACTTTAAACTCCCACCTTTTCATCCCTCAAATGTGACCTTTGACCGTTTATCATAGGCTACTGACGCCTGACTTTCGATACGTGACCCCTGACCACTGAAGTTTGACCTCTAAACCTGACCTTTATTCGCTGACCTTTACCCCCTTTCCTATAATTTTATGACTTCATCCCTTGTACTTTAGTTCTGAGCTGTAGATTCTCACCTTTGACCTTTGACCTTTGTTTTGTGACTTTTGGCTTTTGACCCCTGAACCGTCCGTAGCTTAACGTAGACCTACATACCTAGGCATTTAATTTATTTTTTTATCAAAATTGGTTTATCCGTTCACGAGAAAAATGTCTTTTAAATTTGTTTCCCTCCATAACTAACAAAAAAATGAAATTTTAAGATTGATATTTGCAGCATTTCGTATTCACATAGATGCTTATATATGGCGCCAATATAAGCTCGGTAAGAGCGGCGGCAATTTTTACATTGTGCGAACTGTGACGTATGTTGACTTTGTGAAGCTCTTCGCCTGGGGTAATTGTTAGAGAGATTGATCAGCGAGCCGTGTCGGACCAATGTTGCGAAACGAATGTGCTGTTTGAATAAGCAACACGGGAATCCTAGATTGATCTCAAATTTCTCCCTTCTCCTAAACATCCCTTATTTTATACTTTTACGACATTAATTCCTAGTTCCCCGAATCCCCGGTAGTATAACGAGGCTGGGACCGCGTGAGTTACGCTCATCGCGAAGGGTTTTTGGCTTAATGGTATAACGATGGTAGCAATAAATACTACTCTACTTGGCCCTTTGCCGAATAAAAGTTATCAACGTTGACATTGACCAAAAAAATTTTCACAGGCTAAAAAGAAATAATATGTATTAATACTTTAATAATATTAATACTCAACCATGTAAACAAAACAAAAAAATAGGAAAAAATTACTCATCAGACTGGTTTACAAAACTAACATCGAAAAATAAATTTTCCACAAAAGAAGTCAGCCGAAAATAGCTGTCAGTAAATCCGAAGGTGTCCAATTTTAATTCAAAAGTATATCAAAGAGTTGCACAACGTAAAAAATTTGACATTTACTTATCAAGATGTGAATGTAGTTATAATTTTCAATGTTATTGTTATGTAAGTGTCAACTGTTTCTCCATTGTGCATCGCTTTAATCCACTTTTGAACCAAAATTTAACACCTTGCGGGATTTAGTGTAAGTTGAAAACTTAATTAAAAAATAGCATGTTTAATTCGAAGTACATATTACACAAGATAATAATTTTGCCTAATAATTTTTTTTTATTTTGTTTCAGGTAAGTTTACTTTCATCTTCAAACATCCTCTTCTTTTGAAACTGACAGCATTGGTAAGCGCATTTCTAACAGACATTTCTGAAAATGAGTACCTTCACATACAAAATAACTATTTTCAAAATCTAAAGTACTTACGTAGAGTCTCAGTATATTTTTTTGTGGATATATAAAGACTCAAAAAGAGTTGAACTAGTTTGTCCGCAATCTGTCAACTGAACAGTTTGAGACAAGAACCATTCAAATTAAATAATTGATCATTTCATTATAATCACTGAAAATATTTGAGCTACTTTACCGAATTTCGGGGAACCTAGCCACTCTTTTCCAGCTCGCCTGTGGGTTCGCCGAAAATTTTTGTTCTATACTCACCGAATTTCGGTGAAGCTTGAAACGGCTTTTGTTCTTATTTTCAGAAAAACATTATGTTTTGATTCTGGTTTTAAAATCAGACCTTGCTGACCGTACTCCTTTCTTATTTTAACTAATTTAAAGCATGTATGTTTGGATATAAAACTCTGGGGCCATAATAGCTGAAAAATCCCCGGTTTTGAGTCCATTGGCATAGGACAGCGGGAGTTTACAAAATTGTTTTATGTATTTAACTCCAAAAAAGTTAAGGAATCATATCATTTTTTATTAAGTAACAAATAAATTTAAAAACAATATTAAAATTGAACAATTGAAGGGTGTCAGTATACAGGGTGTCCCAGCAGTATTGTCGTTCCTTGTAATGGCGGATAGGAAAAAAAACTTCAAATACACGGAGAAAAAAACCACACTGTTATAGTAGGCTGAGCTCTTAATATTACAGCATGGAACTACATGTGCGAAATTGGTATGAATTTCTACCAATATTGGCATCAGGTTAGACATTTTTAGCATTAAATGTCCTATACCATAAAAGAATCAAGCGCATGCCGTTATTGCTGGAGTCACATGCCCTTAGAGCCGTTGTGCCTTGCGAAAATAGCTCGAACTTCGCCTTGCTACGGTTGTAAGAAAACTCATCCTATTAGAGTATGAGTACTCTTACAAAAGAGATATTAGGCCACGCCTACCGGCGCTTGCGCGTGACCTAATATCCCGTTTGTAAGAGTACTCATACTCTAATAGGATGAGTTTTCTTACAACCGTAGCAAGGCGAAGTTCGAGCTATTTTCGCAAGGGATAACGGCTTTAAAAGCATGAAGCTTTGTACTTTTTTAGGATAAAGGGATTCCTACTTAAAATGAATGAATTTTATACCAAGATAGCAAGAATGAAACCTACGACAAAATCATGACTAGTGCTCTTACTATTATAGGCATATTTTTTTCTCCGTGTAGAATCAAAAAAACGAGTACATATTTTTAAAAATTCAAATGTTTTCAAGTCAATTCAAAGATTTATACAGAATTCTGCAGAATTAAAAAAACAAATGTGTAGTATCCTAAATATTTCAAGAAAATCTTTAAAATCTTCCAAAATGGAATTCAAAGACTTTGCATAATTCTGCAGAATTAAGAAAAACGAGAGAGAGAGAGAGTTAATCAGGGCCGGTCACTGATTATTTGCATTGATGTACGATTTATCTAGGCTCACTGAAGTTGTTTGTTCTACGCTCACCAAATTTCGGAGAACCCATTTCCATTTCTTCCATGCAACAAATTTCAGTAAGCCAATATTTTATCTCGAACACGTTTAAATAAAAGAATTGATTTTTTGCAAAGTTATTTCATGGTTCGATAAAACTGAAGCCCATCCGATGTAAACAGAAAAACACATTCGTAATCGCATTTGTATTTTTTTTTAATACTCGAACCAAGGTGAAGTTGCCGCCGTAGGAGAAAATGCTTTTCGGAGTCGCACGCACACTTGCAACTAGATGTTCACCTACATGCAATTTCAATGCCCTGTAGTGCCCTAAATATGCAGCGGACCCAACAATGTTTTGGGACTTTTCGATTTGGATTTTTTTCCTATCTGCCATTACAAGGAACGACAATACTCCTAGGACACCCTGTATAACTAGGTAACCAACAAAATAGGAGTTTTTCAAAAGAGGGATAAAACATACTGTAAAATCAAAATCACTATTTAAATATGAAACAAACGTTCACTTCCGAGCTGAAGTGCTGCTAAATTGAGGCCAAGAAAGTTTAAATAAAAAAAGTTATCCAGGTTCTAGGAAATCGATGTGCAAGTTGATAATCACAAAACAACACTAACCTAAAATTGCAATAGACTCGGCTGCGGATTGTAAAAAAAAATCAATTTTCAGTTTAAAAAAAAGTAAACGCAAGCTCCCGGAGATATTAAGAATCTGAACAGGGGTAATCAAAGTTTAATGTAAAAAAGTTTGCCAATTTCGAGAAAATCTACCGAAAATTTTGAGAATGAAATTTCATGGGTTTTCGAAATTTGCTTTTAGATAGCGATTAAAAATCGAATTTTCAATTTTTTGCAAAAATAAAAACTCATCAAAATTGAAGATGGCCATATCACAGTATGACAGACATTTTTTTGCTAAAAATCCGAATAAAATAAAAATATTTTTTTTATTAAATTATAATACACTAGACTTTCAATTGTAGCAATTTGGATTCGAACGTTCCAAGAATTAAGCCGCAGCGGTAGCTGTGGATGAGAGGAGCCGTGGGGGGATGTGCCGTGGTCACTCATGCAGGAGAAAACGATAGCATAGCTATAAAGCGAAGTACCCCAACGGCCTAGCTGTAACTGCGTCACGTTGCGCAACATTACGACACGGCCTTGATGTTTACGTTTCGGTGAATTTCAATCCAAGTTAAGGTTAGAACCAAACTCGTACTACAATTGAAAGTCTAGTGTAATTTGAAAAAATATCAATGCTACAAGTTTTAAGATATTTTTATGCCAGACTTTGAACTAAATTGTAACAAAAATTTTATTAAAATTTTATAAAAAATTATTGTATAAAAAAAATGATATTTCGAAAAAATCCTTTTACCACAAAGTGCATTTTCTTTTTAAGAATTTTGTATGCACTAAACCCATTTTCGATCAAAAATGTTGTTTACCTACCTCTGTACTGCCTACTGCCACCCTTCAGTTGTACAATTAGACCAAGATAAGGTGACAGAAAAACAGGAACGGTTAGTTCGTGTATGCCAATTTAAGTGGTAAATATTATAGATATTTGACGAGTTATGAGCATATAAAATGAGACCGCTCGCTTGCACTGACAGTGTAATTCAATGATCAATTTGTAAGGAATAATTGATGTTTTTAAACCATTAATTAGCGTATGCAAAGAGGTGTTTGTGAAACTTTGAACAAAGTTAATCTAGCGAAAGCTATTGGCATACGGTTTCCGTGTATATGAAACCTTGAAATAATTAATGAAACTTGGGAAAAAATGAACTTCTAAAAACAAATACTTCGTGTATGCCATTTTACAGAATTGTGTCATTTAAATAAATAACACGAGAATTCTAGATCAATCTAAAATATCCATACCTTACACCCACATACCTATCTACCTTATACCTATATACCCATCTACACTCTATGTACTATTTTCCAATCGAGCAAGTCACGCCTACCCCGAAAGGGCTTAATGGTATAATAATAATTATTATTATTATTATTTTTGATATGTAAAACATGGAAAAGTCCTTGGCATACGATTACGGCGTGTACATGTGTTGGTTGTGTATATAGCGCAACAAAATAATGACATACATTTTGAAAGTGCTTCATTTATTGGCATACGTCAAATAAGTCGAAAAAAAATCAAGAATCGTGTGCCGTAAATCGTATGCCAAGTACTTTTTCAGGCTTTACATAACAAAAATAGCAAGTCTGTAAAATGGCATGTACGAACTACTTGTTTTAGAAGTCCATTTTTTCCCAAGTTCCATTAATTATTTCAAGGTTTCATACACACGGAAACCGTATACCAATAGCTTTCGCCAGATTAACATTGTTCAAAGTTCCACAAACACCACTTTGCATACACTAATTAATCGTTCAAAAACATCAATTTTTCCTCATAAATTGATCATTTAATTATACTGTCAGTGCAAGCAAGCGGTCTCATTTTATTTGGTCATAACTCGTCAAATATCTATGATATTTACCACTTAAATTGGCATATGGGGTATTCTTTTACAAATCGAACAGAGAATTGACCGACCCATTTTTGATTGAGGTAATACTTTTTTTACGGGTTCATTATCGAAAAAGAGAAGATACGTATATGAGGATTTTTTTTTTTCGCAATTTTTTGGGAAATAGGAAGGGTTGAAAAATTCAGAATTTGAGTGAAGACTATTTTTTTAACAATGCATAACTCCTGTTGTATTTAAGCTAGAGACCTTTTTTTTTTAATTTGAAAGGTAAAAGAACGAGCTTTAATAAAAAAATCATCTCAAAAATATTATTAACAAATTAAAATTGTTATAAACAATTAAAAATTTTTAATCGATTTTTAACTAGTTTGACCCCCATTAATTAAGTTCTTAGTATTTTTATCGTATTCTACGTCAAATTTCCGATCGAAAACGATTTTTTCCAAAATGGTGAAATTATTATTACTATCGGAAAAAATTTAATGTATCTAGCGCTGTCGAGCGCGGTACCTCACACCGGCGCGCGGATCACATTGCACGGCCGATTTTCTACTTTGATATCGTTTTTCTCTTAAATATGAATGATTATTATATATTTCCAATTAAATAATCTTATTTCTTATACAAGATAACTTTATTGAAAATTCAAGAAATAAATAAATAATAAGAAGTAAAAGAAAAACATCAGTATTGAATATGTAATTATTACTTTATTAAGATTTCGGTAGGTTGGCTTAGTGAATAAGTACCTCTTTCAGTTTTATGTTATACAGTATTTACATTCTTCAAATTTTAACATTTCTTATTTACAAATTTTTACAATATTTTTCTTTTCATAGAAGGAAAATTGCTTTGCCTCCAATTCTTGAAGAGAAACTGGAATCATACAATGATATTTTAAAGTCCCCTTTATCGTTATAGCTTTTTGAAAGCGTACTGACAACCGCTTTTCTTCTTCTTCGTACTCAGCATTTGTCGAATAACGACATGTTATGTTTGGTAGAGCTTCTGTCGCCCAGGTAAATAATTCTCTAGGTGTACGAATAGGATTATTTACTCTTTGCAGACTAGCTCTAGCAGCAAGTCTTTTTAGAGTGCCACCAATTCCATCACATGGTCCTTTTCCATGCGATGTAGGGAAAAAGTGCCACTCAGCTGCTATTTTAAAATCTTGTTCGTGATGAGTAAGATTAATAAAATTTTTTTTGTTCTTGTATTGCCCACTGGCACCGTCGGAAAAATAAATTATTTTGGTAATCCCCGGTAAATTTGATTTTATGTAGTCTACTAACTGTCTTTGAAAGAGATGAACGGCAATAGTATCGTGGCGTAAACATTCGGACATAGACACAAAACTTTTGAGTTTCAATTCATTGTTATCATCTTTGTAATATATCGAAAATGGATGTATTGTCACTTGATCATTATTCCAATGAATACCTTGAACGGAATTTTGAATTATGAAAGCATAATTCTCAGAAAAATCACAAATGACAATACATTCATTTTTCATTATTATTATTATTTTTTTTTCATTTAAAAATTCTCTTTGTTTATTTGCTAAAAATGAATGTAGTGATAACTTAGTTAAACCGTTACTTAAACTTTGTAAGAATTCATCGACAGTAGATATTAGGGTTTGTAATGTAGTTCTTTCGGTTGTAATCCACTGTTTGTACTTAATATTTTCAATTAATTTTTCTTCAAAATTCTGTTCCAATTGATCAATAACATTCTTTACACCCGGACACTGATCACATAATCCTAGAGAACAGTTAGTAGTTAGTATATTTTAAAATAAGCGTAACTAAGCATAATTAAGCAAAATAAGCATAACGTATCGAAATCCTAATAAAGTAATCTACATTTTCAATACTGATGTTTTTCTTTTACTTCTTATTATTTATTTATTGCTTGAATTTTTAATAAAGTTATCTTGTCTAAGAAATAAGATTATTTAATTGGAAATATATAATAATCATTCATATTTAAGAGAAAAACGATATCAAAGTAGTAAATCGGCCGTGCAATGTGGTCCGCGCGCCGGTGTGAGGTACCGCGCTCGACAGCGCTAGATACATTAAATTTTTTCCGATAGTAATAATAATTTCACCATTCTGGAAAAAATCGTTTTCGATCGAAAATTTGACGTAGAATACGATAAAAATACTAAGAACTTTATTCATGGGGGTCAAACTAGTTAAAAATCGATTTAAAATTTTTAATTGTTTATAACAATTTTAATTTGTTAATAGTATTTTCGAGATGATCTTTTTATTAAAGCTCGTTTTTTTACCTTTCAAATTAAAAAAAAAAAAGGTCTCTAGCTCAAATACAACAGGAGTCATGCATTTTTAAAAAAATAGTCTTCACTCAAATTCTGAATTTTTCAACCCTTCCTATTTCCCAAAAAATTGCGAAAAAAAAAATCCTCAAATACGTATCTTCTCTTTTTCGATAATGAACCCGTAAAAAAAGTATAAGCTCAATCAAAAATGGGTCGGTCAATTTTCGTCCAAATCTGTGCGATTTGTAAAAGAATGTCCCATATACGAACTAATCGTTCCTGTTTTTCTTTCACTATCTCCTAGTCTAAATGTATGTATGAACATTGTACAGGCTTCCATGCAAAAGTTGGACGGGTTGTCATTTTCAGGCATACTACGCCTGTTCAAAGCTTACATCTGCGCTTCGATGTACAGTGTACACGATTATCAATTGTTAAATTTTAAATATGCAATTTTCAATATTTATTTAATGAAAATACGTAAATCCGTCAGAAGTTTAAAAAATCTCCAAATGAAAACTGTGGAAACTAAAGAGAATGCTCTTAATGATAGACAGTAAAGGAATACATTTTTACATTCTCATTCTAATGAGAAGGTATTGGTTTTATGTAAAATTTGACATAGTCGGTTTTCATCAAATCTCCACGTTTTGAGACTCCCTGAGCTAGAAAAAACGATTTTTACGAAGGTGTCTGTCTGTCTGTAGTCTGTCTGTCTGTCTGTCTGTAGCCACGATAACTTTCGAAAAAATGATCAGATTTGATTGAGCTTTGGCACACTTTTTTATGGCCGAAAAATAGAGACCGAGTTCGTTAACCAGCTATTTTGGATGAAAATCCAAAAAGTGAGCACATTTTGAAAATTTTTGAGACCACTTTTTTGGAAGATTTGAAAATTCTATGTACGGTTATTAGTAGTACGCAAAATGACGAACAAAATATTCTCATGACTTTTCGTGATAAAAAAAAAATTACTGGAGTTATAGAATTTTCAAAATTCCAAAAAACCAACGAAAATGAACATTTTAAGCCGAAAAACGCACGACATGAAAAAAAGTCAAGAGGAGAAAAACGCTGCTTTTTGAACACCCTATAATATTTTCATAACAACTTTTTGAATTTTTTGAAAAATAAAAAATTCAAATTTTGATCGCACAAAAAATTAATGAAAAATCAAAAAAGCCATTTTGCTGTCAAGCTATGCAAGATACCAGAAAAGATCATCTCACAAAAATTGTGCACCTAAAAAAGATCTACAAATTTCTTATTATCCACTTTTTGATATGACGCGCAGTTTTTGTTTTATTCGTAAAAAACAGCATTGAAAATAGAAAAATCAAATTTTCAGACTAATATTACCAGCTACGAAAAAATGACCGAAATAAAATTTGTTCATCCAAGAAAGTGGTACAAATTTATTGTGACTCATGTTTCGATAGGATGCGTGGTTTTTGTTTTATTCGTGAAAATAACATTGACAGTAAAAAAAAATCAAATTTTCGAAAAAACAATGCAAGGTACGAAAACATATAAATGAACAAAAATTGTGCATTAAAAAAAGACTTACGAACCCGTTATCAATTTTTGTGGTAAGAATATATTCAAAATGAAAAAATTAACTTTTTTGATAAACGGCACAAGCTAAAATAAAATGTTAACTAATAAAATTTGTCGCCTGAATTATATCATTACTTTTCATTTGAAATCAAATACAAATTTAGTAATTTGTATATGAAGAACATATAACACGAAGCACAAAGTGCGCGCTCAGTGTATTTACCAAATCGCACGCCGTAAGTGCGCTCAAACTTTTTTGTTTCTATCATACGGTGCACAGAACCGAGCGTGGAACGCAAGGTTCAAATGATTTTCAAATCAAATATCGAGCGCGAGGCGCGAGTGTCTGGATGAGAATGTGTTCCTTAAGGTCGATAGAACCTTGAGTAAATAAAGTTCCTTTTCAGTCTAAAATAAAAACAAATTTAACAATCACTTAATATGTAGAGGTTTTGATAATTTTATAATATTTGCAAACAAACTTTTTCTTTTCATCGAAGTCGAACACGAAGTTGAAAAATCTAGAGGAACCGAGCGTAAAGCGATATGTAGATACGCCCGAGCGCGTAGCGGGAGGTGAATACATAATCGAGCGCGAAGCGCGAGAAAAATATATGATCGAGCGCGAAGCGCGAGATCCAACAGTTGCGCGCCCTAGGCGCGCTCAAACTTGCGAGCGAAGCCCGCGACGAGAATGTGCCCGCGAAGCGGGCAGATTTTTTTTTATTTCTAACGCTAAAAAATAAACTTATTGCAATTACGGCATTACCTTATAACGTAAATTTTAACGTACAATTATAATTGCAACAATTTAGATTATTATTTTGTTTCTTTTATTCATTATAATTCGAGATTACTTTAAGATTACTTTAGGGTTACTTTACGTGTTTACGCTGTAGCATAACGCTAGCGTTCAGCCGGTCCGCCAGGATATGAATTCAATCAAGATTAACGTAGTTTCTAGAAAATTAGAAAACAAGTATACTATTCAGAAATAAAATATTTGTGTTTATTATATCGGATCATAAATTGAATTTTTGTTCACGTATTTTGTTCAATTACAAAATAGGTAGAGTCCGAGGGGCGATTCACTCTCGAGTAAACTCTGAAAAAGTCGAATATTTTCGACTCTTTTAAATTATTCCTTATTCTTAGATAAGTTATTAGAATATTCACGTTATAAATACCGTAAATAGCATAACGCGCGTCAACGACGTTTCGACGCTCCTTATTTTGCTTATTGTATTCTAATCCATTGCAACTCGCTTTTTACTGCTAGCTTTTTTGTGAAATTAAACTAAATAATTTTATTTTGAAATTTGGACGTTATTTTTTATATTTTCTTAATGCCTTGTTATCTTACTTATTCCCGTGTGGAAAAATTTCGTGGCGCTGGCCGGGCGCTGGACAGACCATCTTGTGTCTGTTCAGCCGCTGGACAGACGGTC